>MIEF01007840.1:0-105041 GCA_001870725.1 Taenia solium | reverse complement strand
CTGACGAAGGTACAATAGCCGAGTCCCTCAATGACTGTGCAACCGCCCATTTTGTGCGTCGTCTACGGCGTATTTTATGGTCAACTCTTCCCCCCTTTTCCACTGGCATTGACCCTTACATCGTAGTCGGTGCTATAAGGCGAAGCTTCCACAAACAAACCGTGCTAGTCATAGGATTTGCTTGCAACTGGGACGATCTCTGGCTGCATTGTCATTAATCCCTCCCGGGAATTTCAATCAACCTTGAGTTTTGCCCTGTTTAGGAACTTTATTGGAGTAAGTGAAGATGCGCAGGCCATCACGTATGTCCATGGCCAGTCGTATGAATACTGGCCCTAAAGTAGAGTCATTTAATAGAGGAAAGGGTTTGAGATAGCCTCGCGGGAATAAGGCTTTGCGTCTATTCCTCCTTGCTACTTTGCTCTCACTTCAGTCCTGCACAGCCATTTATCTGTTAGGCTTCTATCGAGCATGTAGAGAGGTGGAGGATGTGGTGCTATTTTCTGGCATAAAACACTATTGTTCCCTTTTTAAAACTCATTTGTTATGGGAAGCTTTCAAATGGAGAGGTTTTCGTTGCTCTTCTAGGTAAAAATAGAATGTCGAATTTCGTCTGCACAAGGGGAGACATATTCCCAGCCTCAAATTCCACCAATTATTTGCATTCTAGTTTCGGTCTCTCTCAGTGTACCCTGAGAATACATAGATGCTATCACCTTGTAGAAATGGTCATTTGGAATAGAGGCGAGAAAAGTGGGCATAGTTATTAGTGCTATCTATCCAGTGTGGTGGTCGGCCGCAAACCACCACTATCGTTAATGCACACCACTGCATGAGCAAATCAGATAACTTGAGGCAGGGTAATGGTGGAGCATTAACCGAATAAATAGACCGCTGTGAGTGGAGGGCATGGTTTTGTTCGGTAGGTGTGAAGGCACGTACGTATATGAACCGCATAGGTGTGATTTTATCTGATGGAACGGAAAGGGGGGACAGGGGAAATCCTGTCACCTCATACACCACCCCTTCACCCCTATACTTCTCGATATTGTCATCTCAAGAGGGTGGAATTCGGGTGTATCGGAGCACGTGGGAGCATCGCACATGTGGTTGTGGTCGAAAAATGTGTGGGTGACAGGTTGATTTGTTTGTCTATATATACTCCAATTCATAACTTATTTTTTTCTCTTGTGTAGTTGTTTGCACGGTTGAAACCAAACCAAACCAAACCAAAATTGTATGAACTTAGTGATACCCAACAGAGCTTGACTGAGTGAATCAAAGAGAATGCCTTAAGAATTGTATTTCCTTAATTCAGCTTTAGGATCCCAGAATGTCTGTGGATCCATTGTTATTGGTAATAGATTCACAAGTAACGAGTTATCATCCTAGAATCAAAGGTGACATTGATGAATTCTGAATGGAAAATTTACTTGGTCACAAAGAGTTCCCTTTATGTAGTCCGTAGATTTGAACTAATTAACTAAAAGATTGGGGTTATCAATATGAGTTAATTACTTATTGTAATGCTATAAATGATTAATTGTATACCACTCCGCCTTGGTTGTGCTGGCACTAAAGGCTTCCTCGTTACACTTTTGCTGGGCAGCGTGGGCTTTAGAACAACCTAGTAGCATCTCATCGTTTCGACAATTCAGCAATGCATATTCTGCTCTTGCAGTATCCCTTCGCTATACTTTAGGTAAGTGTCGGGGCGTTAGACAACTTTTTGATTTCTATTAATGAATGATAAACTTCACCGTGGAGGAAGAGGAGCATATGCTGCGGATAAAAGAATTTGTGACCACCCATACCACAAAGGTTGAAAATGGCGCCCACCTTCGGCATCCACCCCAATCCTGTGTTCTGTAGGAATCCTGTTAACAGCTGATGGGATGATACCAACCATGAACCATCTGGAAAGATTCGTTGCGGAGCTGTCCACGGTACCTGCGTGGAGACGTCAACTGGTGAACGTGCGATACCCCTTCCTCCACCTCTCTACATGCTCGATAGAAGCCTAACAGATAAATGGCTGTGCAGGACTGAAGTGAGAGCAAAGTAGCAAGGAGGAATAGACGCAAAGCCTTATTCCCGCGAGGCTATCTCAAACCCTTTCCTCTATTAAATGACTCTACTTTAGGGCCAGTATTCATACGACTGGCCATGGACATACGTGATGGCCTGCGCATCTTCACTTACTCCAATAAAGTTCCTAAACAGGGCAAAACTCAAGGTTGATTGAAATTCCCGGGAGGGATTAATGACAATGCAGCCAGAGATCGTCCCAGTTGCAAGCAAATCCTATGATTGGATGTCTTTTGTCATAAAATAGCACAAAACTTTGAAAAATACAAGTCATCTCTCGTGGAGCGATCCAGATGGCTAGCGAAGCTTCTGGACTCACAAAGCTATCTTAGTATTCAACACTCAAATGCAAATACAAAAATAATAGCAGCTCTGTGAGGTTGGAGATGAATAGTACCATGAAAGGCTTGGGTACACTGTGAGTTGAAGTTCATATTTTGCTATTTTGTTAGATTATCCAAACTCATAAGCCCGTGTGGGTAACTAAGGCGCTCCTTCATTGTACCTCTGATGGGAAGACGGGCCTCCAGGCAATGCAAATGACTTCCAAGCCCTTCTGAGGGTCAACAGTGCACATTCTGCCCGGGTACTATGTCTCCTCTTTAGAGAAGTCTGAGGAAACTGTATCGGTTTTGTTTTTGTTAGAGTTGCAAATGACGGCAAGTCCTCTTAAGATTACATTAAAGGCTTTATCGTTTCTGCTTTTCGATACATAAAATCTGTTCTTTTATCCATACTTTTGTACTACCCTTAAAGCAGTCATGAAAGTTCCAAATAATAAATATATACGCTTTCTCCTTCTGTCATAAAAGCTTATTCTCTGCGCTAGCTGACATTACTATAAATCTCAGCTATTCTGTAAGATGTAAGCCACAAGTGCAACAAATGTTTGCAAACATGGTAAACAAATGCGTAAATAAGGTGTCATTCAATGACAACGACATCTTTCAACCCATCTTTTGTGTTTATATTACTCTGAAATTTGCAAATCATCTGCAAACCCATTTTTGTAGTGACCTCCACGAGGGGGTAGAGTTTTCCTCCTTAGTCTGCTAGATAAAATAATCGCCGGAAGAGTCAACACAAGGCCAAATTCAAAGACAAATTAGTCGGCAGCAGCACTTGGGGTGGTCTCACTTTACTTTGCCTGTCTTGCCTGTAGATGGGGCTTTTTGAACTAAAATTTGTTCTTCCCTCCAACTTTGTAATACTTCGAGACGGGATCTGGGTAAACGAGTTAACAACTGCCGTCGTTGTTGCCGCGGTAGAGTTGAGAGGCGAGGCGGGCGAAATGCAGAGAGCGGGAGAGCTGATAGCCCTCGGGATGGTTTTTTCCCGCCTCAAAAACCTACCACAGTGGAACAAATACGGTTAGTCTATGCTGTCAAGGAGAACTGACTGAACGTGTAAATAATGTTTTCTTCAAGCACCTTTTTAGAACATAATCCACTAAAACACGAAGACTTCGATTATACTAGTGTCTAGACAGCATACCTATCTCAAGAAGGATGCTTATGAAGTATGAGGGACTAGTAGGTGTCTCAGCCACCTTATTATCCCAACATTTAGTCTAAAGATCTTGTCGTTCTACATCTGCCACATTAATAAGTGCGGTAGTTTCATAGAAAGGCATAGAGACTCTAAACCTCCTTTCTCACAGCTATGACAGCATGTTTGTGAGGAAATCAGGACAGTGCAGTCTTGTCTCAAAATATATCTTCTTGTGCGTTTTTGGACCACCAATTCTTGGTAAAAGAGCTCTGAAAGTATTGACATTCATATCGGTTCTCAAAGTGATCCCTTTGTTATTTGGCCCGAGGATGTATTAGTTAGGCAATATTTCCCATAAAATGTTTTCTAATGGCTGACTAGTGCACTTTGTGGTAGTTTTATTGAGGTAGGCTCTGGAACGCTTAGGTAGAAGTTACTGTGCTTGGCCCCTACATTTTATCTTTGTTCCTGCACTGGAAAATCCGGTGGTGGTTCACAGGCTAGTTGGGAGGGGTAGAGGTAGAACATAATTTCTTAGCCCAAATTAAGGAGAAGATCCACTGGTCACCTTGACACTGATTTATACCTCAAATACAATGGCGGATATCCCCATTAGTGTGGTTTTGTGCTATTTAGCCTTCCATTTTCCAGTGCGAGGAATGTAATCTTCCCGTCCAAAATCCACAATATGGCTCATCTGCTTTTCTATTCATCGCTGCAGGATCAATTTATGCAATGAAAACTTAAGCAAATAAAGCGTCTACACTGAAGTAAAAATAACCGTTCGAAGAGTGTTTTTTTTTCAGTCCTCTGTTTTTGGAGCGAGCCACTCAGGGCTTCCAGCCTCGTACCGCTATCGATTGGCCTGATCATTAGGTCATTTTAGTAGCCCCTAACCGTACTGTACTTCGACAATACATACTCTGTCCAAGCGCTATGCTTTTTTAGGTCCTCAAGGAAGTCTCAGTGCAGAATACATCTTACTTTTCCCCACTGATTAATCTGATTAGCATCTTGGATCAGATACAAGATGTTAAGTCCTCACAATCGCTTCGCCAGACTATGAAATATTTATGACCGTCATGGCCAAAGGTCCCCACTTTCAGTTAATTGACGTGTCCAATTTTTCCCAAAAAACGGTGATACCTAATCAAGTATCCCAGATTTGTCACGGGAGATTACTCGGCAGATGCCGTTGGTGCCGCCGCATTTGTCACCAATATTCACACAGGCACTGGTATGTTTGCCAGTGGTTTGGGAAATTTAAGGCTGAATTCGTCCTACGGTACTGTAATTAGCTGCACTTTCGGCTTACAAATGGGAATTTCCCATGAAGCAAAATTGATCTAAAACAATGGAAATTTATGAAGCCCATTTACGACAAGCTCGCTGTAATGCAACCCATGCTTATTCGCAGGCATTCCACCGTCTTTCAGGTAAATAAATGGCTGTAAGGACGGAGAACGACAAAATCTGACTTTTCTCTGTATTGCAGATAAGAAAAGTTTAGATCTTTTAAATTACTAGCTAAAATGGAGTCGGATGCAACCTACCGAGGCTTATTAAAGGCGAAATCATTATAGCTAGAAAATACTTTAATACAGGATTTCCATTAAAAAATCATTGTTTATACTATCAGAAATCTGAATTAAACATGGTTCATTCAATCCAGAGCTATGTCTTTAAGAATCCCAAGGCTTTAGCCGATGGCAATCCATTTTAGAGCCAAATGCTTTTAGAGTCCCTAGTTTTCGCTAAATTTGTTACAAGCTAAGAAAGTGAGGAAGAACAAACTGCTTACAGAAGTATAGAAAGGCTGGGAGGCTACCGATGCAATGCTCCGAGTCTTTCCTAAAATCCTAGGAAGTCGTAGTACTTTAACAAAGAATATATTGCAGACGTAAAGGGGGACTGGAAGGCTGCTGGAATGGCATAAAAGCCACAATGGCGAGCGGTATTGCAATCTGCAGAGACATAGGTGTCCGCGTAAACAAGCGGAAGGTTTAACAGACTAGCAAAGCGTTAATTTGCCCCTCTCCTCTTTCAAGCGCCAGTGCTGAAAGAAAAATACTCACCAACCAACCACACCCGTCATCGATTTTGCGTGCCACCGAGAGGGCATCTGACTGCCGTGTTACTGATCCCCCTTCAAATCCCACATATCTGGCGTTTCGTCCTGTTTGAAAAGTGAATTGAAGAAAAGGAAGCGTGTTGGTTATTACGTGCATCCATAACTAGTCGTAGGAACACTGGCCTAAAAGCAGTCTTATAGCGAAGAACGGGGTTTAACATAGTTTTTTTTGGAAAAGGATTACGCGTTTATTCTAGTCGGCTGTTCCAGAGGTGGTTGAGGAAGTAACACGTTTTACCTGATTGATACCTTCATACAGGTGCCGTTGACGGCTCCATAATGGCGTTTATAGGTGGTCACAGCTAATGTTGGTAGCATTCTTGCAGTGGAAGATGCTGGGTTGGTTGCCGAAGAGAGAAGGTATGCACAGGTTTAACCATCCCCAGCCAGTCCACTTCTTCCGTCACATCAAGGCTAAGTATTCAGTGATCGAAATAGGGAAAGTTGTCCCTTAGGATTGAATTCGAGTTCCTCTGCCATTAATCTAGCCATCTGAATCTTCGCTGAAGGCGGATGAAATGGTATCCGGGTAGAAGGACTGCAAGGCTACTGGTATGACCCAGAGGTTATGTTCCTCAGCGGAAGTACTAATCGCCTAGTGATTTTAAGCATCGAAATTTCTTCCATCTGATTGTGGTTTTTTAAAAAACACGCTTGAACACTATTAAATGATCTTCTTGCTACAGCGAATGAGTGAGATGATTTAATAGATTTTCCAACACCCGAATCACTAACAGGCACTCCGAGCTTTAGGTGATATATTTCGAACTCGAATTATAGAAAAATGCTAAAATATGAATGAAAATAAACGATGGTACTCCTTTTTAGGATGCTTATTAAATGAAGCAGGATTTACTTTGCCATCTTTTCAACACGCTCTCGGCCAATGGAATATCGTCGTGACGATCCAGTTCTTCCATCAGTTCGTGCCACTGGCAGATTAGTTGTGAATCATTCGATTTATGGTTATGAAGAGCAGCAGTTGAGGTTGCCAACAAAATTAGCAGAAATTGGTGCCATAATGCACCTGGATTGTGGCGGTGACGAAGGCGTTGAGGGGTATTGAGAACAAAGTACATTCATGGAGTCGTTCATGAAATTGAAAAAAGGGAATGATTTGGCGATTAAGAGTAATGGGCATCAGCCCACTCTTGATTTGACTGTTTCAAATCAGGTAGCTCATATGTGGAACTTGAATTGAGGAACCAGCAAATAAATTTTCATTAGTATGCGCCATGCATGCACAGACAAGCAATTTCAAGAACAAGCTGCTCATATGGGGAAGCCACAATTTATTTTCTTTAAGAGAGGGTGAGAGGTGATGAAGAGGACTACAGTTCAATCTGCATGTCATCTGTAACCTTTAAAGGTGGTTGCACACCGCGTGCCTTAATGACGGGTAGTTCACATTCTCACATTAGGGGAGAGAAAAGTAGTGTCGCGCCGGCCCACCTTACATCTCATCTACCCCTCTGGCCTATGGGTAGGATGAGTAGGAAAAAGAGGGATGTCGTATCAAAAGAAAATTAGTCCTTCTCTCCCTCTTTCTCTCTCGCTCTCTGTGGCTTTGTGGGAATGAGGACAGCGCGGAGGTGTCTTGTAGCAGGGGCTATTAGACGTGAAACTGCTGACATTGTTTGCGCGACGATGTCTTCTCTTCTGCTCACCTCTTTTCACTTGAATGAGATATCAGTCCTCTTATGCTTTAAAATTTCTTGCCCCGAGGAGCTCCACGAGTATATCTTCACCCGTATTTGCCGCAGTCTTACACCTGCTGGAAGTGGATATTCAGATGTGAAAATAGTCAGCTTCGGGATTAGTTTTCAAAAGCGAAGGTACCATTTCCATGGAAACTTATCACAGAAGACAACCCTTATTCAAGGAAATTTGCAACCATTTCAATGAAGAATGAAAACGACAATTATTCCGGTTTTCTTCATACTGTACTTCCACTGTTTTAGGTTTGTCATGGGCAACAAAATAAATTTTTGGGGGTGAAACAGGACCGCAACCTAAAAATTTGTTGTTGAAAATCTTATTTAGGCAGAGTTCCTTTGACCTCTACGATATTCCAAAGGGAGAACAAAATGTATTGTTATCTAGAAAAGCACCACTCCTCAAGCTTTTATACCAATTTACGAGAAAATGGACTTTCTTACTAGATTCTCCGTTTGCTATTATTCCCTACTTATTAAAATATCTTCACTATGCATTAACAGAGGGGAGGTTTCAAATTACTTTTCTCTTATCATAAGCCTGTTGCTTCTAGTTTTCTCATGTGGTAAAAAATGATAGTACCGCCCAGAATGAAAGAAGACGAAGGATTAGAAGACGAAGATGAGGCGGAGGAGGAGAAAGAAAAGGAATACTAAGAAGATTTGTTCATTTAACCTTTCCTCTATCACTGCCACCACCACCACCGCCACTAGTTTACTAGCTGAAAGGCTCCAGGCGCACTTAGTAATGGCTACTTATCTGATCAACTTGTTGTGGGCAAAAACGGACCTCTCGTTCCTCTCTCTCTACTTCCCTCTCCTTGGTTCTCTCCACCTGCTGCTTTCTTGTTGAGGCAAACAAACAAAACCGGGTTTTCCAAACATGTAAATGCGCGTCCACGTACACGATATGATTCAATTTGTACTCCCTATCCTCTATGGAGGTGATAACATCTCCTACCGCATGGGCATACCTTTACAGGTAAGGCCAACAAATGCTGGCGCCAGACGATATCCTGTTGTCAGCTGTTATCTACTCACTCGCCCTCCTTTTTCACCGATTATAAGGGGCCACGAGAGAAGAATTTGAGACGAAAATTGGGTGGGATTCAAATTAACTTCATTAGGAAAGATTACCGCTGCTGCTACAGTCATGCTTTGAAATTGAAAATTTTCCAACTTCTCCATTCCGCCAGACCTCTTTCCTCAACTCATAATGATTAGCCATGTTTAATTATTTTAATCATTACCACTTAACCCTGCAAAAGTTGTCCAACTCTGCTGTGAGAAGTTGATATTATTATGCCTACTTGCGATGCATGGTTGTTTCTTTAATCTTATGAAATCCAAATGGAGTTTAATCTTCAACAACGTCGTTTTTACGGTTGCATTTGCTTACAAGGGCCTCGGGTCACAAATATGTGACACAAATTCCTGATTGGTTTTGTTCCAAAAGTGATTGCATTTGCTAGATTTTAGTAGCACCTTTACCATGTTTGATAAATATGGTGACAGTAGGTAATATATTGGAAAAGCAAGACGTCTAAACTGGGATGGTTGATCTTTTTCTGGGATCTTGGCCGTGAACTTTTTAGGGAAAATGTATCTGTATTTTAGTGCAAATTTGGGGCCTTTTTACCAGCTTTGATAGCAAACTAGGGCATTACCGTAAATCATATAGACCACTTTGTAACTTGAGAATTCCTCCTTAGATCCCCATTACCGGATCTAGGGTAAAAAGACAACCAATGCACAGTAAAGCCATAAGCCGGACTTTTCAAGTTTCGAAATGAAGTGGTCTTAGGTTCACAAAGTGTACAATCTTGTGACTCGGTGGCTCGCTTAACAATAACCAATTTTCCTTTGCCCTAAATGCATAATTCATAGGTCACCGTTTTATCAGCTGTCACACCATTTCATTGCCCCAGGTGAACGAACCACAGGTCCCAATGTCATTCAACGAAAGCTACTACTATTAGGGGAAGGGATAGAGGAGACCAGAAAAAAAACATTTTCAGTGGCTAAGTTCACCACTCCTCTTCTTCGCCTGCCTGGATCCCCCACCTCTTCCTGCCTACTGTGGATGGTTAGGTTGAATAAACGCATAAAATGAGGGAACAGCAACTGTCACCACATTTGGATATGCATGCATGAATGCATGGGTGTGTGTATGTGCGTGCGCGCACAAATTCATGGCCTAAACTGCCCAACTTTAAGTCACATTCTGTCAAAATATCGACATCCATATATTCTTTTATGTAAGAACGGGATAGCTCAGAGAACCGAAGTACACGAAGTTGGAAGTGCACGCAGCCCTCTGGAGGGCAGTTGATGATTTTTGTGAACGTTTTTTTGAAAACGCTTTCATTTAAGTTCTCCATTACAGGAAAGTACAGAAATTATTGCTCTGGGCTAAAGTGGCAGTCAAGAAGGTCTCCTTCCATCGCACTAGCACGCTCACTCCAGCTGCACTCAATGCTCGATACATCCATCGTCCTTTGTGCTACCCAGTGCAAGAACAATGCAAAGACATTTAGTGAAATTTCGACTTACTCCAAATTATTTCCTCTGTCTCTACCTACCTGTCTCCAAATCGATACAACGAGGACCCACTTGCAAGTGGAGAGAAGTAGTATTCAATGTAACACTACTTCTGGATTATTTTGGATTTGATTACTCTCCAGATTTGATGTGCAATAAACTCATTTCGAATCAATCAAACATGCGCATGAAGCAGAACTGCTAAATGAGAGCATAACGAATTGAACAATTTCGAAGCTAAGCCCTGATTTCACCCCTCTTTCTCTACGTTATCATCCTATTTCCGTCCTGTCTTTTGCCTAAGGTTTTCTCAGTTTCTTGCAATATGGAAGGGCATCAGGTCTTCAGATTAAGTTAACAGTACACAATATAAATACCAAAATCATTGGCAGTTTTTCTTAGACGACTTCAAACAGAGTCACGCTTGAGTTCTACCCATTATGGAAAATCCTAGCTTGGGGTAGTTGCCGAAGGTCGATGCAGTATCAAATCCTATTGTTATAAGTCTTCGGGGTTTATTAGTCGTTGTTTGATGTTTTCTCTTTGTATGCGGGTAGCAAAATGGGGATCGCCGTTATCATTTTGCTACATGAAGACTTTTTAGGCGATTAAGTTGAAAACAATTTCATTATAGCCACATAAAAGGATTAGGAGGCCAAAGGGTAAATTACAGAGAATTGCAAAGGCCTTTACATTCGAGTAAGCAAGTAACATAAGTTGTGGTTTGGGCATTATATTAACCACGTTTAGATGCTTAGACTGGGTGAAATAGGGCTTTTAGTTAAACAGAGCCATCTCCCGCCATACGATATTTACATGTATACGCCTAAATATTGGGGAGGGGGAAGGACAGCAAAAAGTTGTATCCACTAGTCAACTTCTCTTCCTCCTATGAAGTGCTGAAAGCAACGGGGTGGGTGCAGATTAAGGCATGAAGTGGGGACTGCATGCCTGCAAGCACGTAAACTCGGAAACGACGGATTAGGTAAAGGTTATTCGGGACACCCCTTTTTTGCCTCCTCCGCCTCCAGCCTCCCGCCTTCCCGCTGTAGGCCACCAGAGGCTCAAAAAGAGACCACACTGGCTAATTAATCAAGCCTTGTTAGCTTAGTTGGGCTGTAGAAATAGCCCATTTATACATCTCCAGAGGTGTTTGTGTGTGTACGGGCGCGCATGAAGGCGCGAGATATGAGTAATGGGGAGGAGACGGGACCGCGCCTTCACGACACGCGCACGTACAATCAGGAAGTTTTTTTTCTGCTACGACATTTAAAATTTGAATGGGGCACCAAGTGTGCGTCTGTGTGTTTGCATGTGTATGCACATGTGTATACGAATTCCTTTTGCAAGAGCGGATTCCGTTACACTTTGTGGTTCATGTTGTCTAAGAAATCTCAACTATTGGCTAAGATAACTGTACCACATTTGGCTACTTTAACAATGTAAATTGTCGTGATTGCCTATCGCCACATAAAGCCTTATATTACATCACTTCACACATTGTGATGTGAAGTTTTATGCTCCTTTCTGTAATTTTTATTTGGTGGAGAATTCCATCCCTCTAGGTCTATTTAAGCATCCAAGAGAAAAATATCCAAATTACATTGATACGACCTTTCCTTCTTCCCGAAAATGAAGTAGCTAATGGGCCTCCAAAATTGTGCACCTCTAAGCTGCTGCTTAGCTGAAAATCAGCTCCTTTTTCAATGACTTTGCAATGCTTCGAATGACTGATCAATTCAACGCTTTGACATGGCCTCCGGACCACGCCAATAGCCCTCAACCCTTTTCTACATCTCCAGCATATGGCGCCACCCTAGTGTTATGTCTTCCTTCTTGAGAAAAGTCTCGAAGTGCTACATTGGTGGCGGCCAGTAATCGTCCTGATGTCCACTTTCAAATGCTAGAGGTTAACGTGACTTAAGAGGGGCATATGCTGCGAATGGGGGAATCCCTGACCGCCCTTAAAGGAAGTGTTAAAAAATGACTTCTTCTTTTGGTACTTGCCGCAGTCCTATGTTCTGAAGAGATGCTATTAGCAACTGAAGTGACACCAGTTGTAAGCCCCTTGGAAGGGTACTCAAATGAAGGTGTCATTAAAGTGAATCAACGACACGCACCCCTCCACCTCTCTACTACCCGGATAAATCCTGGTGGATATATATGGTTGAAGAACACTGAAGTGAGAGCAAGGTGGCAAGGAGAAATAGTCGAAAAACCTTATCTCAAGGGAACTGAATCAAAATACCGTCCCATTTTTAAATGATTTTAGCTTTTAGGCCAGTGCTCTTACGACTAGCAATAAACATGCTAATTGACCTGCCTATTCCCTCCCCCCCTCTTTCACTACAGTCCCAAACGGGCCAAAAATCCACATCCAATAGAATTGCTAAAGTGACCAGTGACGCTGAGGTCAGATATTCGCTAGGTGGCAAAAAAATTCGATAACTTATGTGATTGATTCGTTGGTGCCTTCTTTGCAACAGCGACTGCGTTGTAATCACCAAGTGGGGGCATTGACCAAGAAAAGTGCCCGGGATGGTGTTCAAAAGGCAAAAGAGGCCACGTAATACCTAATTTACTTGTTTTACTCTTCATATTGGTCACGCGGACACTAAAAGGCAAAGGCGTTTTGCTTCTGCTAAGCGGTATGGTCTCTGGGCCATGTCGGTAGTCCCCTTTTTTAGTCCTCCCATACGTTTTCTTTCGTCTTTAGAGAAGTCCCGAGACGCTGCAACTTGTCTACGTGCATAAAATTAATCAGTTGGCCGGTGCTATCCCAATTAATGACCAAAATAATCACTTATACTCCTTTTACTAGCGGTATAAATGCAAGTCAATGTATTTTAATCTCGAGATGTAGGACATCCAACTGTTGATTGGCCACTGTTCGTAATTGCCGACATGTAGAAGCAGAGGTAGACAGTGTGCTAAAACAACAAGGAGAAGCCTCCCTATAACTGCTTCAATTCTTAATGAACTCCTCAGGAGGCTAAAGGATTAAAACTTTTTAAACACAGCTTTCACAGTGTTTTCGAATGAGCCAATTTCACGTCTAGATGAAATAACGAACACCGCCCTAGAATTAGTGTTTATCAATGAAAGGTCTCTCTCACGCGCACATCGAGTGGAGATAGGTAGCTGATTCTAAGGGTTGACATGTTTACACAATAATGCCTTATAACGTGTGAAAGGGTATCTTTTAATGAAGACAGGTAGGTGCGCGTCCAATTACCTGCGCGACCCGCTTCCATCCTCGCCGCCGCTTCATACCACCCATCTCTCTCTGCAAGTCGCACGTGGAATCCTACAAAATACAGTGGAAATAAATAATAAGTTTAGTAGTTGGGGGTCTACATCGTAGTTGATGTGAAGTGAATCCTTTACTTGACTGCAATCTCAGGCCTGGTGGGTGTGAGAAGAACGTTGATTTGACAACACACTCTCATCCAAATCAACATCATTAGGCGTTCCCTATTCACAGTTGGCGTTTATTCCTGCTTGATTACCCGTAAAGGCTAGATAGTTTTCACTAATTTATAACCTCATGAGCATTTTATGATGGGACATTGAAATGAATGTTGATTAATCTTAGGTATTTGACCTAGCCAAATAGCAGCGACAGTTCCCTATTACATATCCTTTTATCAAGAGCATGTGGCTTTCTTAATCCTCTTTTCGTCCTATGGTAAAATTAATCCTCCCAAACTAGAAAGAAGGTGCATGCATATGGATGCAAGTCACAAAGGAAGACTGGGTGGAATGACGAAAACCGCAGATTTTTAGGAAAATGTCTTTGGATTCATTAACAGGCGATTGTCTTCCCGCCTCCCACCCCCTTCGGCCTCCTATCTCATTCGTTTCACTACAAGGCCTAATGAAGGCCCATTAGAAGGCAACCCGACGACTGTGGTTGTGCGCAAACGCAGGGAATTAGAAACTGTTGCACCAACGCAGACGCGTGTGTGTGCTTATAAAACTGTTTTTCCCCTTGTCAAGTGAGAGAAAGAGCGCGATACAGAAATGTGAAACAAGAAATAGTGCAGCAACAACAACAACTGGAGGAGGGGGAGGAGGAGATGGAGAAACAGTAACAGGCCGTGCTTTGGTTCTGGCCTAACGCGAAACAAATGTAGTTTTTATGACATCACTACAGTATGTCTGGTTCTGGTGTTCAAACTCTTCCAGGGGTGGAGAGGCGAAGACATTGGAAGACATGTGAAGGGTGAGACAGGCTAAAAGTATGTAATCGTAGTTATGCTTATTGTGTTTACTTGAAAAATGATGTGTTTTAACTAGACTCCATGTTGTGTTCAATCGAGGCTACCAAAGCTCACGCGGCATGCCGGAAAATTTTTGCATGTAGACTTTGTAAAGTTTCTTACATTACATCGGTTGGACTGAAGGCTCCCAACAGCATCTATGCGAAGGGAGAGGGAAAGAATGGAAGGACCAGTAAAAAAGGCATAAAGAGAAGATTCCCTTAAATGGGAACTAACCTTACATACCTTTGATCGTGCACACTTGGCTAAATGGTACATTACACTTCCAGGTGAGGAGTGCGCGTACCATAAATCACTCCTTTGGACTCTGATTGACATGGGCCTCACTTCCATAGTCTTCACCCCGCTTGCACCGCCTCGTACCATAAAGACACACCCACTCCTTCCATATATCAGAGGCACTTTTTGTGTGGATTGGTTAATTGACAACTATTGGGATACAGGCTTCAATGTTTGTATTTCCAAGTAAATGAGTGGCATATGGAGAGTGCATGGTTTTTGTGTGGATGTCCGTGGACGCATTCAAGCATGTGGAACTTACAAGTTTAAGGAGGTTGGGACCTCCCCATTGATCGCATCAAGTGTGCTATTCATCCGCATTATGACCTCCCCAGCCCTCCATATGGTCGCGGCGGAAAGATCTAAGACTTTTCCGTTGGGGGTGGAGGCATAAAGTTGCAGCGGTGTTTGACTTTAGTAACTAATGTACCGAATGGATAAGGATATGCTAGTCAGTGGTAGCTGCGGATGACTACTGCGGTTGAGTGTGATGGGCAATTTAAGATAGAACGATTATGTTAAAGCCAGCGCCACTATTTTTAACTAAAAGATGACGAAATGGATCATTTTATCAGTTGAAAATGGATTTTACCTAGTAGTTTTTTTAATTGACACTGGTTCGCTCAACCTACCAGCCCTCAGGGCTACCACCAGCTTTATCCACATTAGACAGTCAAATGACCACGCTTTTTATGCTTGTTTTAAGGTCCTGCAGTTTTGACAGCCCTCTCCTCGTCATCACTCATCTGAATAAATACACGCGTTTGACACTTGGCCAGACCTGTCACTGTCTAAGGCTCTTTAAGACTGAACTCCCGTTTGTAACTGAACGTCAGGGAGGTATAAGTCCCTGGGCAGGCGTGAATGATGTCCCACTGTGGCCTGCTACATTAAGCCCCCCGGTCTATGCCAGTCAACGAAATGCCTTTTGGAAGCGGGTTTACGTCCACCGGGCAGTTTTGTGTATGCACTCAGATGCTCTCTCATCTAGCCCACGTGGATATATGCTGTAACATTACGTTGAAAGTCAGCGCAGAATGGAAAGGGATGTCTGAAATTATTTCAGGTCAACATATAACTTATTGTAACGACCCGGATATGGCAAAGCAATCAGTTTACCATTGCACCCGAAATTTCCGAGAATCAGATAAGAAGAGCCTTGCTAACTATGGATTCACCATCACGTGTAACCTTGAGACCATAATAAGGTCAAATGAAGGGTATTTTGGGTCGCCCTATCTTGCAATTACGCATTAAGCACTGGAGGATAGGGACTGGCGTGCCAACTGTCAAGCGAGGGTAAGACGAAGACTAAATGACATCTCAAATCCCTCCCTCAAGTGATTAAAATTAAAACTCATTTTTCACGTTTGTGTTTACGGGATTGTGCTTACAACATATGCATATTATTCAAGTGAATAAAAGGTTTAAGAGGCACTTTTAATTGAGGAAAGTTATACGTTTTAATGGAGGTGATAAGTCATGCCACTTTTCATTGGTCAAGCAAAAAAGTGCTCTTTTAAAAAGGTCTGCTTGAAGACCCCTGATGTCTGGGCAGATTTATCAATTCACTCTGACACTTGTTCCTCCCTGGAAATCAACCAGTTTCTGTCCAAGTTAGCGCACGGTCATTCCGAATACTTGGCGAGTGTCACTTGCCCAGTCTTTTAAAGCCCCTTAAATCGAATTTTAAATAAATGGGATTGAAATGACCATAACAAAAATCAAAAGTCCATTTTTTCGTTTGAAAATTTTATTTTTTGAACTTTCTATCTGTGGACCTTTAGGAACGGCCTACACTGAAAATGAATGTGTTTTGGTATGATATATATGCATTAAAATGTAAAGTTTGAACAAGTTTTCGATGTTTGTGAAAAAGACGATGCCTAACTGCCTGAAAGAAGAATTTAAAATACTTTTCAAAAATCTGTTTGGATTGGACACAAATAATTAGAAACGACTCTGAATTCCCATTTGAAAAGTACGTTCGGGGATAACCAAGTTGAGCTAGACTGAAGTGATACATTGTGTAGCATCACCAGAATACTCATTAATTTGACCAAAAAAAAAAACGAAATTAGATGAAAGTCAAACCCACCAACGCGTCGTATGGAACACACGCATCAACATGATGTTGACATTTCGATAGACAACTTGTGGGTGTCAGTACCCAAAGTGGTAAGTCAATTTGCACAACCTATTCCACATCTTTCTTCTCATTCCCCTCCATACCTTTTCCACTCAGTCCTCTCCCCCTACTCAAAGCGTGTACCCTCCTTGAAAGGTTTTTAAGGTGAAAATTATATGGAGCGTTAGTGAAGTGATTGACGGAAGGGCTACTGCTTAAACACAGAGTACCGTATGATGTCTAAAACACAAGTCAACCACAAAGGTGATGGATGAGGGTAAAAGGTGGGTGATTATTACTTTCTTACGTTACCATTGGACAAAATAGTAACCTTTCTGTGAAAAGAGGTTTCACTTTTGGAGGAATTAGGCTATTATTACCGCTAAATGCTTTCAATCATGACGAGGGTTCAGAAAATAAACTAGAACTTGATTTTATGCTCGAATTTTAAGGACTCAGGTAGGCAAGTGGTTTGTGTAATTCAGCAGAAATATGGAATTAACCGTGCACATTCGAGATGTTTCCATTTTTAGTGATAATTCTACGGAGGTATACCAATAGGAGCGGAAAGGATGCAGCTCTGGAAGTACGGCGAGGATTGTGCATAGATGCATAATCCATTTGCATCCCCAGAAAGTTTACGGTATACCTTTTTTCTCTTCCCCATTGCAGATTATGACTGCCCAGGTATCTGCGGCCCTTAAATCCAAAAGTCCAACTTACTGCCATCAAAAACCCCAAAAAATCAATTAAAGGAGAGACCCAGAGTAAACAAACCATTTTGGTCAGACGTCATAAACATATAAAATGTCACATGGCTTGGAAAGACAGACAAATGCCAGTTCATGTTTGTGTCCATGAGGCGTCACAAGTTGCCTTCAAGACGTATAATGAGTCCTGATTTTACGGATGGCCTACTGGGTCAGCCACGTTCCGATGGCGATGGCCACTGCACAAGAACACAAGCGAACGCAGCTGCAAAGGAATTACAGCCTCCTCACAAGTTGTTTCCTCTTTTTACTGTGCAATCCTCCGACTATAAATTATGATCTGACCCACCGATGGAAAAAGCAGCAAGTTGTTTGATCACATAGTACTTATTTGCTTTCATAGCCGAATCCAGACAACAAAAATTCGTGTGAAAATACGTGAAAGACAAATTTGAATTCGCTTAAGGGTTACCCTTTAACACGATTATCCTTTCATTTATCAACTGTCAGTTGTGCGAAAACACTGCATACTTCTTACTACTTGGGCTACTAGGATCTAAGCCTAAAATCGGTCATCGCAGCCCGGGTGTCTTATTTTTTAAGCAAAAATACCAATTTTTTGTCCTTTTTTAGTTCTTTTGCTCTTAAATAATTTAACTAAACCAGATGTAGGCTCAAGTAAATTAGAGTGCCACATATATGTGACACTTTGGGAGGCGTCTTAGGTGCAAGAGTGATTTGTGAGTGAAGGACGGAAACACCTTTACCGCGCTTTGAGAGGATTTCTATGTCGTGCACGTTTCTGGTCATTTCGATAGCCTTGTCCACGATAAGGAGTAGGAGCACAAATGGGATGCTTAACTCCCACACAACTGTGCATTCTCATGAGGATGAAGATGGCGCTTTGAGAATTCGCATCCCACCACCTTTAGCTTTTCATAGGCTTGAAAACACAAGCAAGCAACCGCGTAGCGGCGCGGAGGGGACACTGGTGTATCGATTCCCTTTTCCCCTCATCTTTGCGCCACTGGTGCGAAATGGGGCTAAAGTGACAACAGGTCGTAACATTGCATTATTTTACCGTAAAAGGAACAATAACGCCCTATTCCTTAAAAAGGAGCTGCGCTTGTTTAAAAAGTGGATTTTCAAAACTCTCCTTTTCTGCTTATCAGGCGCCTTTAAAAGGAAACGTGTTTTTAAGTGAGTCTCCTCACTGTGCGGTTTGCATCGCTGCTCCACGTGGGACCCCATAAACACAGTTGGTGTTGTATTTTATGAACGTATTCTCACGTGCAAATGTTAATCATTTGGGACTGAGTGACAGCTCTCCATATCTACTTCTAGCGAACAAATACCTCAAGTACCGCGCATGTGGCTGTATTCACCAAACAACATGACGATGTTGATACCGGCTCGCATTATCTACGTGGTGTCGTTGGGAACGGGCTGACCTGGCAGTAGGTGTAGGAGTATTGGCAGTACTCGTTAGGTATCACTGTTAAGCTAATTAAAAATTTGCAGAAAACTCCATCGGTGAGGTGACTAACAAAGTAGGAGATCCACATCCAACTAGTTTCGATAGGATGGAATGAGCAGATGGTAATTGGAACCCCCCTTTATTCCTCAATTCCTCATTGGACCACATCTTACAGGATCAGATGAAGGTCACATCACAGATTAGCTAATTGATACTTTAAAAAAGATTGCTTCCATTTGGGCAATTAGTTTGTATTCCTTGTCCTCATTAAAAGATGGAGACCATAAGGACTTTGATTAAGCCTTTATAAACTTCAATCCATTACAAAAATGCAAGCCTTCCTTATGTTTTTTACGGAGTATATAAGCATTTTGTCTACGAAATCATGTAGGTCGAAGTTAAACAGTCCTGGGCTTCAGAAAATACAAAGCTATCGAGCAGATGTTGGTATTACAAAAGGATCCTCGAAGCCCTTCTTGTAAATACCAATTTACAAATAAACCGAAAATCAAACCATGTTCGCAGCAGATAACAAGTAGGCCTAGATTCACTATGGTTATGCTAAGCAAGAAGGTGAAATTTCTGAAGGATCAAATTGACCGTAACCCTAAAACTACCTTCCGAATCGAGGGATAAACAACGCAAACACGACGCATAGACCACCCAGAAAATCACGGTGGGTGGCTGAAGAGGGTACGGGGGCACAGGAGAGGTGTTAATTCTACTGCTTCCACTAGTACTGCTGATGGTACCGATGCTGCTACTACTTGCACCACCAGCACTGTTATCCCCCGCCGATGATGGGCGTCCGATCTTGACCCAGGTGTCAATAAAAATTACAAGATCAGGTGGTCATTAACGCGCCCACGTGTGTCCACATGTGTGCCCCGCCCATTCTCCACTTCATTCATGTGTACACACACCTGGTGGGATGGCGAGCCGTGTGTAACTCATTTTATGGAATCCCATTTATGACATTTGTGCAAAAAAATGCGGTGGTGGAGGTGGTGGTGAGGCGGACAGTTAACACGGAGTGAAGTGGGGAGTAGTGCAGTGGGCCGGAGTGAAGCGGAGTGCCCTCGTGGGATGGGGAGAGAGAGAGGGGGAGTCGGGTTGCGAGAGAATAATTTAGTGAGCATGCCCTGGGAGGACGGTATCAACTGTCGACAATCTCTGTGCCTTCATGCATTGTCCACTAGACAGGACGACAGCTCCTTCTCACATAACGCACAATGAGCTGTCGGCTCAAAGTGACTGTTTTATCTGCAATTCTCCAAAACTTGTGACATGAAACTTGCCTTTCGGGTAAATTCGTTAAGCAAGTCACTTTTAAACCTTGTAAGCTTGACTATTGGACTAGCAGGGAATCATGCATGTGGGTTGCTGTTTCTGAGTAATGTATATGTGTGTGTCCCGTTTGGAGGTGTCCAGCAGACGAGACTGTTTCGACCTCGTGGTTGCCAGCCTTCATCAACCTGCCGCAGAAGCTTTTATCTCATAGTGGGGTCATGTACTAGAAATGGCTATCACCCAATTATGGATGGCCTCGTGTGAGTATGCAGGGAACTGTATACTCGGGTAGTAAAATAAAGGACGAGAACTACGAGTTGCATCTTCCATGTGGTGATTTAACCTAAACCTTCCTGTTAGGAAATGGTGCGATAATTTGAGTACTGCAGATACTGGTTTTCTCACGGGTGTAGGACGTTTAAACAGCACCTTCAGGGAATCCAAATTCAACGTAACAGCAAACATGAATCCCAAGTCCTAAAAGTATTTATTTGTTTGATAGCAATTAGGCTTAACAAACAGTACGTACTCGAGTAACATAGTGATATTTCGCATGACAACTGCCACGTCTAATTGCTCTCTTAAATCAGTCGGATTCAAAGCATGATTTTATATCATGATTAAAAGTACTGATGCTTTATAACTTTCCCACAAATATTAACGAGTATTTTGTTTTCCTCTCAACCAAACAACTGCGGTACGATGGCCTAGTGATTACTCAACTCTTCAAATGTCTGTGTTGTGTTAGGTTAGAAGGTAAGTGGATAGTTTATTATTTTCTTAAAACAATAGACCGATTCGTGGAGTTCCTACATTCGAAAAGTTGCGGAAGGCATCCCGATAGGCACCGGTCGAGTGTGACGTAGGAAGGCGGAATGGGTGATAGTGGTGATGGTTTAGTACCGGTGGTGGCGGTGGTGAGGATGATGGTGTTTACACCGCAGCATCTCCGTTAACTATCGCCACTTCCGTTTGAACGGGGAGAGAGCGCCCAATTTCCGGTCTGTGAACTAAACGCACCCGAACGAACGACCGACCGACCGACCGACCGAACGATCGAGAGAACAACGTACTCGCACCAGCTGTTGCGGAAGTGGGATACGTTCGATTAATCTCGCGTACAGCTTTCTGTTCCTCCAGTGCTTGAGGTAACTCTCCCTGTGTATGCGCGCGTGATAGGGTTTGCAATTTTCTGCCCAACATAGACCACGAAGTTAATCAGCTTTAGCTGCATTTGTTCTGAATCCTTTGTGTATCCTATCGACTCTTGAGTCGTTTCGGTAAAAATTTGTTTAACCTTTCTGTTTATTTCTTTAATTGGTTGGTATTAATTACTTATAAAAGTTTTCATCCTTCATTAGTAGGGTAGTACGGTATTTTGTTAAGAGAACAAACTAAAACCACTTCTGTTTATCGATAAAAATTAGAAAAATTAGTACTGACATTTTTGCGGGCTAACTATGGCATCACTTATTGTAATCACTCCTAAGCTGGCTAAAAGGAAAATAGCTTGACATTATTTTCCCTTAAAATAAGCAATATTTGACACATTTCATTAATATTGGTAGTCGACTGTCTGTAGGTCTCGATTCGATTCCCATTCAATTACAAGTCCGAAACAGTAAAGAGTCTGTGATTCAAACCTGCACAAAAATGCGATGGGAGTTGATTGTGGAGATTATTGGTACGTTGAATTTCGTGCCACATTAAAAACTACCTCATCTACATTTGCCTAATTTAGCACGTCATCAACGTTGATGGAATGGTCAAGGACACCCATTGAAAATCTGCTTTATTTGTTAAAAATCGCCAGCTTGGTAGTTAATTGTCCAAATGTTCGATAACGTCCCTTTTTACAAAATTCGAGAGTTGTTAGAGACTTGCATATAATAGGCACAATATTGGACATTTTAATAGTTATAGGGGTTAAATGATAAGCGGGATTGTTGGCTGGTGATGCGAAGAGGTTCGGGGTTGAAAGCATGCATACTTTACCAGCTTTGAAAAATTACTTGCCATCCTCTTCATTAGCGTCAAAAATACGTCACGTGTGTTCTCACGCGATTAGGCCAAACGGCTGTATCAATTTGTGCCAAAAATATGCTTTTTATGCGACAATATTAAAAATTTGGATGTCCCATGGTTTAAAGTTAGTTTTACTTTTTCTAAATGTTAAGAAGCTCTAGCAGTTGGTTCTTCTTCAAGGTACTGACTGCGAGCGCATAAGGCTAATGAATGAAAAACACGGGGGACGAAGTTGTACCAAAAAAGGTAAAAAGCGAAGATTTCACTCGTAATTTTGGCTTAGCAAAAATTTGACTGGGATGAAATTGCTTTAGCGCAGAGCTAGCCACAGCAGTAAAACCACGAATTCGCCACTTCCGCTTCAAATCCAGATGACAACACACAGTCCCATGTGTAAGTACTAATCTCGACTCCGGAAGTAGTGTGTGTGTGGGTGAGCAGTTTTATTTATTCAACACTCTCGAGTTGCACAAAATGTTTTCGAGCTCACTTGTCCATATTGAGACTTCTGAAAGGGCGCAATGTTTTACCATACTGGAGAACACCAGCCAATGTTATAAGCTGTCATTTTTTAATCGGAAACGCTGCCTAGGAGGCTTATGGTGTTGAGACTTCAGAGAAACTGTTTAGACTGTTAATGTGACTCCAGATAAGTAAAATTGCTAATGATTTTAAGCGCGGACTTAGTATCAGCTGGGTTTCTAGCAACATTTATGGCATGAGGAGAGCTCTAAGCCATTTGCGCAAGGGCTAAACTCAAAAGACCCAGAAGGCTCCTGGATTAGACAAAAAATAAAATTTATCATAAGGGATCACTCCTTGCCTGTTTTAGGTATCTTTCTTGATGTTCTTCGTGATCACTCATCTTTCTCAACTGTGACAAGTCCTCCTATGCGTTTTACTCAACCACTAGAAAAGGGAAAGTTGGAGGTGAGTTTTGCAAATATTAAAGTGCAAACCCAATTGCTAAACATGTTTAGAGCTTTTGGCAGGAACACTGACCCAAAAGCAACAAGGAAAGTGTAGTGTACTCAAATAATGACCAAGGTCACTGTGCTTACAAGATTATTGAAGAATTTTCTCTAAGGACAATTTTTGATTCGATCAATTCTAGCTTTTAGGCAAAGATCGGTGCAATTTCGATGGTCTTTTATTGTAGGTCCCCATGAATTTTTTTCATTCTACGATAAATACCTTTCTTTTGTGACACCTTGAAGTAGTGTAGTAGTGGATTCGCAAAGGACCCGAACTACGGAGACCTGAAGTGCCCTCCTCATTAATTCTGGGCTGATTTTGTTGAAGCACGTCCCTGCACAGAAAGTGGAAGTCAGGGAGCAGAAACGTTCTCACGAATGTACTCACCTGCCACATCTATGTGTGATAAAGGCATGTATTTGAGGGGGAGGAAGATGTGAAGATCGCCGTGCCTATACGATTTCACGCATGTGCGGCTAAACTGAACATGCTGGCTGGTTTTTGGTCCGCTTGCCTTAACTCCACACGCACACTACCATCACCACCACTCTATTCACCTTTGTTTTTTTCTGTCTGTGGCCTTGTGTGTGTGTGTGTTGAGAGCATGAATGGTTGCTCATCTCCCGTCATTTGTGTACTCAATTTGCCGCGACCCATCAGCCACGCGTCTTAGCCGTTATGAGCTGATTTGCAGTCAGTCATGTGTCCACTACGTGCGTAAACAGCAAAGGAGCTGTAATGGCTCAAGGTGGTAACTTATAAAAATAATCTGCATCGGCATGCTTTGGGAGGGAAGTCATTACAATATTATTTACATTCTGAGTTCACTCCAACTAATGGCTCGCTGAGAACATTCATCAAATAGAAAAAACACACATATCTACCATTTAATGCTGAACCCTCAAATATCCTGCAGAAATAACATCGATGTGTGATATGTTTGGACCATGGAACAGGCAAAGATGGGCAAATTTATCCAACTAGTAGAAGAAGTTCCCTAATGTATAAAACAGAGTGTATCTAGACACGTTGCGGGAGCCCATATCAAAGAACCACAAACTCACTGATGAGGTTATCTTCTAGTGTGGATGAGTTGAACTGATTACAAATGGTCACAATAATTTTATATTCTTGTTAATATTTAGATACTAATTTTGATCAGGAATTGAGCACTCCCAAATTTATCCTGAATTAATCAGTCTCTTGGTGATTTATTTTGGTAAATAAATGGACTTTGCTGTGGAAGATTTTTAATGAGCCAGATAATGATAAAACTGGATATGTGACGAGGTAAACTGATATTCTATCCTCCCTTGGAAAAGTATAGTCCACCTTTCGGAATTCTACACATTTTGCTTTATGCATTTGCTTTTGTACATTTCAGCGATTATCATTTGTCCAAGTGGTTCATCACTTACCTGTTTTCTCTTTCGAAACTACCCAAGCCGATGACACCAATTTTTCCTCTACGCACGCACCTCTGCACGTATGCATTCATCTACGTTTATTGGTTGGTTAGTGGCTGTGCGGTGGGCCAACCAGTAGCAAGTGCACGCACGCACTTACGCACAGACATGCGCAAACCACTACCCACAAGCAAGTATCCACCCCTCTCCCCCTTCCCTCCCTCCCTCCTCTTACCATACGCATGCACGCACTACACACATACACACGCACGCATCTTGCGGGGAACGCGGTAGCAAGTTAGCGAGCTAGCTACCTACAAATATACACCAGTGTGCACGCCGAGACCTCAACCAGTTTCGCATTCTACCGACAGCATGTCAGACATAATGCTCGCAGCGGAGTACACCTTGCGTAGAGCGCTGCATGAACACGCTGGTGACCTCGTGGTCACAGGCAGCCCCCACCTCCTCTGCTCCAGTCTGCCAAAGCATTGGCGCTCCAATAAGTCTCTGCCCACACCCTTTCGCGTGGTCAGTCTCATCCCAGTGCCCGACGGTACTAGAGTTGTGCTCAGTGCGGGCAATGAGGAGCGGCCCTTTGCGGAGCTCAAGAATGCCGTTGCGGTAATGCAAAATCAGGAGGCCCGTTTCAATGACCTGCGATTCCTAGGACGCAGTGGAAGAGGTGAGTTAATTGCGAATCCTTTTTGCTCACGCCAATTGTCATTAATGCTCTCTCTGGTTGCACTTCTTATTTGTACACGAATCTTGTTGATAGCTAGCACTTGTTTAAGCTGTTCTAAATAGCTATAATGCGAAATGCACCCCTACCCAAACTTATGTTCATTTGGGCTATGTATTCATTTCATAAGTTAGTTGGCTGAATATAAATTGGCAGGCGGAAGAGGGTTGCTCTCCACCCTTCGGTTTATAGAACAGCTTTGAAGCGGCTGGTATCCAACACTACTATGAGCGGGAATTCTGACTGCCGCTTTTGGAGATTTCTTACCTTTTAAATAGGTTGAAGGTGGATATGAATTTGCTCTGAAGTAATTTAGACCACTAGGCACTTCAAATTTGCTATTCAATTTTAGTGCTTATAACCATACCATGCTCACATTGATACAGAGTAACAGAACATTTTATAATGCCGAGCTTTTAAGTTTTCAAACCGATTGGGATGAATAACATCCCAAAAGCCACTTCTTCCATTGTGATCTTCTCTCCTACTTTAAAAATTAGGATTTGAATTTAATGCAAGAACATTTGATTATCAAAAGCACAAAGGTTACATATGTTGAAAGGGCTTGGAAGCAGTGTCCTTACACAGACTACAATTTGCGCTGCAGTCACGTTGGTCAATGTAACGGAATGAATTTATCTGGCCTAACAACATTGCTGCTTTAATCCACATTCGGAAGCCTACTTCCATATGCGACGTTACCTTGCCAATTTGCCTAAATCTAACCTTATTCGCTTTCAGGAATTCCCAACATCTATCCATGTGGAATATTTGATACCTATAAAAGGCTTTGAAAATTTAGTCTTGCTTTGACAGAAATTTCAACCATATCACAGAATATTTCATACATTCAGATGAGGAGTGATACGTTTATTAGAAAGAATTTAGACTTCTTGTAGACTTATCATTCTTAACGGTCAACGATATATCCTGCCATTGGCGCTCGACTCATTTACTCGCTCGCCTGCCTTTGGAGCTGTCCACCTGTTCAAACTAAAAACTCAAACTTCGATAATGAGGTGGTAAAAGTCTTTGCCCGTTAGAGGGTACCTCATTGTGCGTGTGTTTCGCCTGTTGCTAATACAATCTAATGGGGAGGTAACAGAAGGGGTGAGCATTTGTGAGCACATACAAACCGCGCACCCTAGCAACCATAGATATATTGATGAAGGGGGAGAGAGATACAATCAGTAATAATGCCTATTTTTTGACACCAAGAGAGCCCAATCCTTCACCATTTCGTTGTGTGTATGATTGTCTGAGTGCTGGTACAGCGACACCTAGGGCCTTAGGTAAATACTCTCTCGTTTACCTCGCGTCTGAAGCCTGGCTCATGTCCGCCTATGAGGTCTACGTAGGGTGCATAACTTTGGAGGGTAGGCACGGACTAACCTTAATCTCATTACAACCATAGCTTAACTTGTCATCTGGTGGCGTTAATACAACCTTTTGAATTATTTACAACCCAATCTTTTTTCGAGTATAGAAGTAAGCTTTGAAATAACACGACTTAATATGCACTAAATTTTGCACCTTAAACTTTGTTAGTAAAACATGGTAGCTAAAAATAGAACCCAAAAATTAGAAATTGGGTAAATACTAATGGAATGCTTGAATCAGAAGGTATCTTTTTGAGCATTGGTGTGATTTAAAGGGATTACTAGTTTCAGTTGAACACCAGTGGAAATTAGGCATTTGAATTCTATATCATATTTTAGTAATCAATGGCAAAAACAGCTTGATTTGAAAGACTTTACAACCTTGGATTTGTTCTCATCCTTTTCAAATTGTGTTTTAAACCAATAAGTTTTAAACAAAGTTTTGAAGGATTAAAACTTTTTAATTACAGACTTGCAATCAGCTTAAAACCTCTCCCGTACTGCTTGGACGGCCTAACAGCTACCAGAAGGATTTACATTTAGATGAACTTTAATAGAAATTAAAAACAAAACACGGGATGTCACGGACAAATAGAAGGATAATTCCACAACATGTGACAAAAAAGTAGTCTAAGTTTTAACTCAAAGATTTCCACGCACCAGTCTAAGTCGGTAACCATCTTTAGTCTGGCTATACTATATTCGATACATTTCTAATTTCTGCACTTTTATTTAAAGTAACCATAATGTTAACTACTGCACTTTATAAGTACCCCCATTTAATCCTTTATCCAGCAGCAGGCACTGTTTACTGGTAAGAAAATAAAGAGGAAACGTCCAATCACTTTCGCCTCCGATAAATACGGCGATACGTTTTGCGGTTTGTGGTTTTTGTGGGAAGGAGGCGCACGCGTGTCAGGACAGCCAATCACGTATCAAATGCATAGATTTCCGGTTGCGGTTTTGTGTGCGCACGTGTGTGCATACACGCCTTTGTGTGTGTGGTTTGCGGTTCGCGCGCGATTAACTGATTGGTGAGAGACTAACCCGCTATCAGAATGTTGGTAAATCACGAGCTAGGGGCCCTGTCCGTCATGTTTAAGTCGCCAGCTGAGAAGCTCTAGTTGTTCAAATAAACAATTGAAACAGTTTTAATGACTAAGATTAGAATGATGACCCCGAATGCGAGCAAAAGTGAGGAAGTCTAATTTGTTCAATCAACTTTTATCAATCTGGAAAGGCAACAATATAAGGCACTTTGTTGGTAAGAGTTGGAGTTGTGGAGGCAGTTTACGAAGTATACCTGCCCAATTTACGTGAACAACGACGCCATCAAATACCAGCCTCTGGTGTGTCCGGATAAGAATGCCTGAGTCATGCAAACACACAGATGAATACTCCCGCGCGTACACGTCAGACTTGGCTTCAAAATACACCTTCCTTGCTGACAGTGAACACCCAATTTTGTCATTTGCAAGAAACATTTGAACTGTATTAATAATGCTTTCTGCAAAGTATTTACTCATCCCTCAGTGTTTAGCTTATACCCGGAAAAATGGCACAAAGAATTGAACAGTATGATTGTTGCATGTATTGGTTGTAGTGCATTTACTGTTTTTACAAGAAAATGTACTCTTTGTGACCCTTTGCGACAAATTATGGCCTGGCAATGACATTTAATTATTTGAACGTTTGCAATAAGGGACGAATATTGGGGTGGTGGGCTGGGAACCACCACGGTCAGAACTCCTCTGATAGCTGAACAATTACTATTGGAACTTCTTACACTAATACTAGGTGATCGAATTTCATTACCACTGCGCAAGGTTTTAGTTCTTCTATGCGGGTTCACATAAGTAGAATTTCACCAACGCACACTGTCCATACAGTCCACTTTACATTATTGCAGGCTACCCAGGTTAACGGTGAGTAGTCTGGACTTTTCCGTGATGTGTCCCGGCTGCTGATGAAAAAATTTTGGAATCAAGGTGTAAAGTGAAAACTCACCAGCTTCATTTGAACGCCACATATGGCACCTTTTTTGGCTACGAATCAAGCTGGAACCCTAACAAATGTGTATTTCCTTTTATCGTATCTTAGGCAAGTCCTTCAACGTGACAATTACTGTAGAAACGAATCCACCTCAGGTGGGGACCTACTCTCACGCAATAAAAGTCACAGTGGACGGACCACGGGTGCCGCGAAACAAATATGGTGAGTTAGGTGTGTATGTGCGTGTGTGAGCCACAGATGGCTTACGTTAAACCCACTGAAAGACGCACCAGCACCTGATCGACTGATTTTTTGGCGTTTGGGATGGGGAGGGGGAGATTGGCTCGGGTTACCGTTAAAGAGATGGCGTATCGGATAGCAGCGGTCACACGAAACCGTTTCTCACACCCACCCACTCCCTGCACACAAATGCATGCGGATACCCATTGCTCTGTGCACACAAATACGCTTTGCTACAGGAAACAGTAGATTCCAGAAGAGCTGTAATAAGTGCTTCTATCCACAGCTCTCCAAATGTCACAGGCGAGAGATGTGTGTTTATGCAGCTAATCACTTGCTAGCAATGGGGAATGGGAATTGGGATGAGGAACGCTAACCTTTTATTACAGAGGACGTGACACCTGACTGGCACAGGCGACCGCAGCGGTGTGACATTAGCTTTGCGGCAAAAATTACATTGCCATTGGCAGTATAGTTGCAGTAATTGCCCGAGGGCATCTAACATAAACATTGCACACAACTTCCGTGAGGTTCTGTCGAGATTCTGAGAAGTCCATTTTGGCATTTCAGGCATGTTCCCTTCCAGTAACCTATTCAATGCTTCCTGTCCTTTAAAAATATCGTAGATCGATAAAATACACTGCAGCTTGATGATTATGAGTTCCATTAATTGATACTGTGGTTGGAGCATTTTCTTTTAAGTATTGCCCTCCAAAGTCTCAATGGCACAGTGTCACTATTGCTGCTTAGTTGCGTTAGATACACAGAATCAGGCCCGCTTCAGAAATAACTAAAAGGCTAGCATCAGCGTTCCTTCCATGGGCGTTGATCCCCGCAACTAAAAGGAAATATGGTCCAACATATGGTCAGTGTTTTCAATAATAGATGAATAATGGGCGGATGATGGATACTACTATTATGCACCAGCTTTAAAAGCATTAGGTTAATAGAACATGTTTATAAAACCAGACAGGAACAGTAAAACACAGAGCAAGGCTTTGCATTTCCCCTAATACACCGCAAATCGGAGACTCCAGAAAGTTCTTAGCCCCTAATGCCAGGTGGTATTTATGCAACACTAATCACAGGCACAAACAAGCACACGTCGTGGTTTTCTAAACCATAAATGTTTACCCCTTTTCTGGCGGTCGGGAGAGAAGAAAATGAATGGTGCTGCTGATGTAGATGTACACAACGCATGACACCATTAAATGGTATGACACGGCTGCTGCTTCTCCCGCTGCTGCTGCCACTGCAGTTGCGGTGACATTTCCTTTGCGGCTAAAGCGTGACTGTTGCCGCGGTATGGGGGCACAGGGATAATGTAAACATAACCATTCATTGAGGGCTCCGTACAGAGCGCTATAAACGAGGCCAAGCCACTGATTTTCCACCGCCTGGGCACGTTAGTGCCAGGTGCTGGTGCTGTCCCCGTCTTTTTCTCTATCACTCTCTCTAGTCAGAGCGGATGCCTTAACTTACCGCATCGACATAGGGATAAAGATATTCATATTTCCAATCTCTAACCAGAGCCATAGCTTCATGAACGACAAAATCACTTATGCTGTGTGCCGACTCAAAGGGTTGCTTTACATCGAAGTCCCCGCCTACCCAATTTTGCAGGTATTGTGAGTGATATTAGATGTGGGAATTTTTAAATTAGCACTTGTCAAAAGCGCCGATATTAAAAATTGAACTGTCACAGAAATCCCCCAATTCTCACTCCATTAAATTGGGGAGTGAATGAGAATTAATTTGAACCGTCAGAGCTGTTATTTTTCCCTGTGACAGACAAGTGAAGGAATGGCGAATAAACTGAAAAGAAGAGGTTTGCATGTATTGAATTTTAAATTACATTTTGTCAGTTGCAGTTTATGCGTGCACGCGAGTGGTTCACATGTGCTCTCACCCCAGCTCCCCAAAGACACCTGTTGTAGTTGAACAGCCACAAAAACCATTTTCCTCGCCCCACCTCTCCCATCCCTACCCCACCGCTGTCGCAAGGCGCAACGCCTGAATTATGCACACAGGCGATTGTGCGTGTTAACGATTGATGGAAGTTTTAAAGAGGCTGTGCAATCCTGCTTCGTCCTAAAAATATGCGGTGAACAGGTGGGGCACGAAATATTACCGAGCTTTTGAATTCGCAGGACGCGGAAGCATTGATTCCACTGGCACCATGTTACATGACTTCAATCTAATGATAGACATTAATAAATCCTGCCAGCAGTGCCTTTGAACCACCAATAAATCACGGGCTCGTTTGTTAAAATTTCCCGTGTGTGCGCCTATATCAAATGGATTAAACAATTGTCAGTTCAAATTAAACGAAGGAAAGTAAGAAAGGGGCAGAAACATGTGTTAGCGGACATCAAGTTAGTTGTCTACGCCTTCCAAAACGTTTTACGCATTCCCGCCTGTTCCACCTTCCATCAAACCGCCACTTTATCAAGCGGCCCAGTAAAACTAATCTTCTTCCCGCCTTTTCGGGCGTACGTGTTCGCCCACTGATCCACCAATCGATGTTAAGTACCGTACTAGACTGGATTAAACAGTGGTGGTAGTGGTAGCAGAGGAATCACGATGACACAGGAACACGTGTTCATGAGAATCAAAAGCCTGGAGGAGGATTGAAGGAGGGGGAGAATGGAAATTCTAAGTTATTAGGGGTCCTGCACCAACTGACAGTGTCAGGGGGGTAATTAACGAAAGGCATACACACGCGCACCCAGTGGAGGGGATGTTTTGATATAAAAATATTGATGACGTGGGCGCGCTTATGCCAGGTACTGCCTGGCAGTGGTGGTGGCAGAAAAATCGAAGTTTTGGGCAAAAGAGACCAACGCTGATTCACCATAGTGACCAAAATCACTACGGGGATAATCAGACCATGGTTTAATCTTTTTACAAAACCTCGACTTTTCCTCCACTTCTTCCTCCACCATCGTTATAGCCGTAGTCACAGAGCACTGAGGCAAAAAAGAACTGCACTATCAGATTACAGTAAGGTAACTTCGTGGTTTCGGGTGGAGCACACCGCAAACGAATTCAGACAAGCCAGGTGACTAAGTCTAGTTGTGTCTGGGAGTCACACGCTTGTCTAACAACTGAATTCGAATTTGAGGATCCAATGACACCTCAATCACACGTTGTTTGGTAATTTTTCCCCTTCAAACATATTAGTTTACGCAGGTGTCAAAAATGCGTTGTGATATGGGGTATGTTAAACATCGAATAATTGCTATCGGCGCAAGAAAAAAACCATTCGAAATAAGTAAGTTAATAGGTGGATTTTCGAATGTGAGCCGGGGTGAGTAAAAAGCAGAAAAGTTTAGTGGATCTATGAGTGGAAGGTTTGCTGGCTAGTAAAATGAATGGAAATGACTGGTAAAGGTGCGGGTGGGTGGCTGGAGGAAAGAAGGATGGAAAGACAGATGAATAAGTTGATAGGTAAGTGTATACAGGTAAATGGATGGAGGTCCTTGGAACAAATAGATGTGTAAATGTAATATCTGATAGATGAGTGGATAAATGGATGATTACGGTGGCAAGCGCCTGAGTCATGACCACTGCTTCATCGGCTTTGAGTGGGTAGGCATATGGTGACCGTTTAGGAAATGCTCTATACATATCTCCCCATCATCTTTTGGATTCATGCATCTATCTCACTCACTCATTCTCTCATGCCTCTCCTCTCTCCACCGCTCCTTCCCCCCAACGATTATAATATTGCTCTCTTCCGGTCTAATTTGGCGCATAAGGACTCACGGCAGATGGTTTTTTGACCACCCCATCTGCCCAAGTTGGTAACATTACCCTTGTCCTTGCGTGGGGACCTATTATCCTCTGACCAGAGAGAATTATCACCGTTACTAACAAAGTGGCAAATGAAGTTGAAACTGGTGACCGGCACTCTCATGATTAGTCACGAAATCATGTCAGATAGAATGGTATCATGAATCGTGGTTTGCCACATCGTGAAGGTGACCATACAACTTGAAATGATTAGGCTCTTGGTTTATTATACCCTGGGGTTGTTATTGCCAAAACGGCGCCGAAATGATGCGCACGTGTCGCCAGGATGTGGGAATGAGTGACATCTGGACCTCAATACAAAAAACCTTCCTCCAAGAGGGACAACAGTGGCAGTAACTACAATGTGCGTGTTTACCTCACCAATGTTTGTGGTTTTCGGCACATTTAAACCACAAGCAGAGGCGCCAAGCATCATCTTGCAGCATAAACACACTGCCACTGCATTACTTGCTAACTCAAACAGGACATCTTAATGTCAATGATGTTTTCGATGCGACAAAAGCCAAGTCATATGGGCGTCTATTCGCCTGTGTTTTCACTACCCTCGGTTGTGTTCAAATCTTTTTAGCTGCGGCGAGCAGAGCACTGAAAGCAGAGCGCGAAAAATCCTTTTCTGTACAAGACAGACTCGTGCGGTCCTATGGAAGTTCCCGAATTGCTCAGCCTCTCATTGATCGAGCTCACCGACTCCTTGAGTCATCCAATAGGAGGAACCCTTCCAAACGTAGCTTCAAGACCGTCGGTGATCACTTTAGTAATCCTACGGGACTAATTCGTGAGTGCCTTTTTCCTTTCTAGCGTCTTCTCCATTAGCCTTCCAAAACGATCTTTAGAGTCAACTAAGACAAAATCAATGCCCCTGATTGGTTTTGTTAAGCGGAAAACTTTTTATTTCAGCCTCCTGTAAGCGTCCCTCTCAGCCTCTGCCTCAGAAGTCACAACATCTTCCACAACTGCCTGGGTTTCCTACCAAAGAAGACATTCTACTGCAAAACCATATGCTCCAGTCATTTCCTGCACCACCACCACCACCACCATTACCACCACCACCGACACAACTGCCCTCCCTAGATCTCCGATTTAATTTTCATGCACAGTCCACAGCGCCGAGTTTTTCAATGCCAAGTTTGCTATCAAGAACGACCCCACCACCGCCACCGCCCGTGACATCGATGTCAAGTTTGATTGGTGTACTGGCAGCGTCATTGGCTGTTCCACCAACACCGCCGCTGCCAACACCCCCAATGAACAGGATTCAGGATTTGTCGTTGAACAGTCAAGAGGTGAAATCGCCACCACCATTACCACCACCACCACCGTCAAAGACCAATGGTAACATCCTGAGTGTTGAACGCTTGCTGAGTGGGTCGAATCCGACATCCTCCTCACCAGACAAGAGGCAGGAAAGTCAAGCCTCTCCATCTTCCACATCTTCTGCCTCCTCTGCTGCAATCTCCCCAAAACTGGCCAACTTCCAACCACCGATACAAACTTGCTTATCATCGTCACCAGTGGCAATGACGTCAACTTTTGACACGGCTTCAGCACTCTTCAAGAACCTTCTGGCTGCGGCGACTTCAGCGTCTCCACAGCCGACACTGCCGCACAGAGGTTTCATTCCCCCACCGCCATTGACGTGGATGAAGCTACTGCATCGAACAGAAGGAGCTCCCGCCACCAACGGAACGGCCCTCATGATGAATCGGTTATTCGGTGGTGGAGGTGGCAGTGGCTCGAGATGGTGAAAAAATCATGTCTCCGGATGACAAAAAGAAGAGGATAAATATTCCACATGTGTGCATTTATGTAACGTACTTACCTCTATCGCTCCTCCACTAAAAAGCAAAACAACCAGTTCTAGTGAAAAAAAGTGCATTCATATACCTATGAAAAATTACATTATTTGAATAAAAGAGCTATTTGTCGCTTTGGTAGAGATAGAGTATAAAAAGAGAGTTTTATTTCTGAGAAGTGAAACCGATAGGAAAATTTAATTAAAAAGGACTAAGAGGTTTTAATGATGACAAGATGCGTCAGTAAATAATGCTAGGGAACTCACTGTTCCAATTGTAAGTCGGAGTTACGTGATTAAATAAGTTTGTGCATCTTCTATAATGACAATAAAGCAAGCTTAGAATGCTTTTCAGAGGACTATTTTGAACAAACCAACATTACAAACCGTAGTGCACGAGACACGAGCTTGCGAATTCCGCTTCTATAAAACGTTTTGTCTCTGGAGGCATCAAACCTCCTATGTTTGTCACCTCCAGTTTCGTCCCCCGTTGATTTTTCAGATGGCTACTTAGTACGCGATGGTGATAATCGTTTAGAGGAATAGCATAAGGAGAATACAGCGAAAGAGTATGACCCTTCCTGCCACCCATCCTGCAATGCGATAGGAAGTTTTGGACTACCTAGCATGGATATCACTTTCGTTTAGCTGACTGATCAGCCCTAGGACAAGTTTTTCCGGAACTCCTTTGAGATGTATCGAGACGGATCTGGTGTGCAGACCTTAGATGGAATTGCGGGTCCTTTATTCGACATTTTAGTTTTAAAAGTCAGACTACTAATATGAGATTTCAGTAATGAGGCGTAAATTTAGGCATGTGGACATGTACCTTGAAATCTGATAACATACCTCAGTAATTAAGGTGATTGATTACCCTATTCTTAATGTTTTCATATAAGATTCTTATATTCCACACACAATGAATAGCATAACACATTAAGCACCTTCTTTACACGTATGCGACCGATGTGTACACCACACACCGAAAGCAAGCAAAGTGCTCTTGTGGTGAAGTAGTACCTTGGAGACGTAGGATGGATAGCGATCGGATCGTTGGAGTTTACTTAACCAAGTCAATGGCCAGCAACCCAAGAACGTGGTAGAGGTGAGGAACAAAGGAATATTTTCTATCTGTCGCTGATGGATGCGTGACTCACTGATTAACTTCCATAAAATTTCCCCTTGACGTAGGTGTAAACGACTTCCTTCACCCTTCATACGTGTTTAAAGTTAGATGGTCCAAAGCGCTCTTACCAGGAAGTACTTTCCGTTACTGCATCTTCTCAAAAAACTTGAGACTGGCTTAGAATTTGTAAAGCAGATAAGACTAGATCGCGGCTGAGGCTCAACCGACATTTTATCTTGTGAAGAATCAAAATGAATTGAGGAGAGTAGGAGAACACATCAGAAATGCTCTACACCGGGATCCCAACACATGCTCGTGCTTTAGAGTGATGGGGCAATTCCACTCATTTGTGATTTTATTAGCAAAATGCAGGGTTTAGATAAGTCGACAGACATCGCAACTCGAATGGTAGTATATCCCAGTTGTTAAATTTCTTGAGTCTTGCCTTCCACGTACACTGGACATGCGACACCTCGATTTTTGCATCTAAAGTCGCGGGTCGCATGCACGTGGCATTTACCAAAAGGAACTAAACTACACTGGAAGACGAGAAAATAGAATTATTACAGATGGTGAGCTTTGGAACAATGCAACATGTGGGCTCTGAGGACCGATTTCTCCTTGTTAATGCTTCGGTTACAAATGCGTGCAAAATTAAAATTACATTGATGTATCCAAAATTTTACACAATAATGCAGAAACAAGAGCGATAGCTGAAGTATGGAGGATCTGAGGTGCGGAAGGAAGTGATTAGAAAGCCCATGTAGTTAAATAAGCAGTTCACGGCATCAAACCATTAGTGGTTCTACCCTCTTTTGGTGGCCACATTCAGAGTTTCCACAGCTTCGTAACTTCACAGGCAAGCTAGGATTCCAGTAGATGCAACAAGTCAATAAATAGAATAATACCGAAAAGGGTTGACATTTTTCAATCAACTGATGTCAATTGCGGGGGCTCAAGAGTCTTTGCAGTTTGCCCATACGGGTAAGCAAATATTAAGCCTGAAAGTTGATTGCATTGAAAGGTCACTGGTGCAGACTCAAGAGGAAGTAGGCTTAGTGATTAGTTTAGTTGACTTCAAACTCACTTGGCAGGAGTGTGAGCCCTCCAATGACCCTTGGTGCGTGACACTCACCAAATTGCGATGATTATGATGCACTCCCATAACCTCGCTCCAAACATTTGATGGCCTCCTCATCTTGATCAGTAAGACTCAATTGCTTGCAAATCGTGTCCAACAAAACGGACCTCGTAATCGCATTCTTCAAATAGTCTATTTTTATCTCTGCAGAAAATTGAAGTGTGATGTAATGCTTTAATTATTTGTTTGGCTCCACGTTTTGCATTCAAGACCACTTTTAAGACTCCGTACTTTTACTTTCGCTGGACGACATAACCTCCTCTCCAGCCCTTCCTTATGTTGGCAACACATATTCCGCCCAAGTACTATGTGATCCCTCATCTTCAGGATAGTCCCGAGGCAAGACACTTGTATCAGCAGAAAACAAATCAGATCTGAAAGAATAACTACCTCGATTCCTATTCCTATTAGCAAAACCCTAGCATGACAGAGGAAAGGGATATGTTGCACATGGGAATATCGGGAACGACCTCCTAATAGAAGAGCTGAAAATGACGTCTACCTTCCGCAATAACCCCGGCCTCATGTACTGCAGGAATGCCATTAACAACTGAAGCAATATTAACCTTTAAACATCTAGAAAATGCCATTGAGGAATTGTCCACCATACCTGCATGAAGATAACGATTAGGTAAACACGCGATTCCTCCATCACCTCCCTCTGGCTGGACAATACTGAAGTGAGAACAAAGTAGCGAAGACGAAGGGACTCAAAACCAGCTATCTCCATGAAATTATTCAAATCCAAACATTTACTAAGACTGCTTTTATGCCATTGTTTCTACGGCTAGCGATGGGTAGCACGTTTCCTTTGGCCCAATTTAGTTTACAAACAGTAATTGCCACGAGGAACCAGTGACGTGGTCAAGTATTTTCTATGTTATGCGCAAATTTGATGACTAGTGCGGTTGTCTTTTAGGTGTTACTCTTGCAGCAACGACTATTTTGTGGGGGCCGCCGATGGAGGTTGACCAAGTAGAGCACCAGAGACGACGCCCAAAAGATGGCAGTCATGTAATGCTTCGTTTGTTTAGCTCTCATTCCGAATGGGTTAAGCGGGCACTCAAGACTCGGCTTTTGCACTCCCGCTGGGCTGCACACCCTCTCCTTCTCTCCTTCCCCCAACCCTTCTACATGTCAACGATACATATTCTACTCGGATCTTCAGAAGAGTCTTAGGAGGCTACATGTGGATCGTATCGATGAGGCGTGAAATGAGGACCCACAAGCAGATCATATAAATCAGGAAAATGAGGCACAACAGTGGATGCAACCTACGGTTTCGTTATTCTTGTTCACCACCTGGATTTGGGATGACTTTTCGAAACCTTTAAAGGGCCGTGAGACGTCGAACTGATTTCAGGAGCCTATAAGGATACAAGATTAATTTTCACGTTATTAATCATAGTAATATGTCCAAGTTGTAGACACAAAATAACCAGAACCAATGACCAAATCGGCCCACAGAGGATGACTGCCCATTTTCTCATGTACATCACGGCAAGGCAACTGCCAATGTCTTTTATTCATAAGAATACTAATTAAGAACTTGGAGAGGTAAGTTCACTGATATTGTACTTGGCAAAGGCAGAAAACTTTTCAAGGAAGCTCAAACACAGCACAGTACAAAGAACGTCTACACTGATGACTAAATCGGCTCCAGCACGAACAGGTGACCAGTCTGGGGCCACCTCCTGCATGGCGGCAATCACCACCATCACGGCTTCCACCTTGGACATTTTGCCGTAGTTTCGAGCTCGAAAATTCACCGTGAAGTACTTCTTGACATCCCCATTATCATCCTTTTTCACGAATTTGACTCGCTGAAGCGGCACCTTGGAGCAGAGAAGACACAGTGGTTTTCCATCCTCAAAACTGTTCGCACCTTTCCAAAAAGCCTTCCAGGCTTTGTGTATCAGGATACGCAGACCATCCTTATCCGGCCGACAAGTAGCCATCACGGGCTGGAATCGAAGTACACGCCTCGAGTTGGCCTCACCGCTCGCTATCACTTGACGGAAGACCTCATAAACTAGGTCTGCCGAAGAGCTATCTGCCGACTGATTCAACACGAAGGCACAGTTGGAGACGCCAGTTTTGACACCGTAAAAAGTGTATTGACTGGTTGTGGAGTCTGACTTCATTTCCTCGATCAAAGCCAAGGAAATATCCAAGTCATTATTGTCACTAACGGAATCTACTTTTTCTTCACTCAAATGAGTGCCGTTTAGGCGTTTGTGCGCTTCGTTGAGAAGTCTGTAAGCCTCCGTCAAAGCCTGACGTTCTTCCTTGTTGTTGAAAGTCAGAAGGATCCCCGTCATTCCAGGCTCTAGCCGCCTAGTGGAAGGAGCACCAGTAACGACACTGCCCGAGGCCTCGAGAAGTCGCTGTTTGGCCCTTCTCTCCCCGGCGGCACAGCGACGATAGAAGGCCTTGCGTTTGTGTTTCGATTTCTTGTCCATTTTTGTAATAACTGCCACTTAAATAAGAGCGATAGAGAACTGACTACAATGGTCAGGTGTGAAACCACTGACGCGGTTGCCTTTTTAATGACAAATGTTTGGCTAAGTTAAAACAACCGAGACTCAATTCGGCATAGGTCGACAACAGGAACATCGACTAACAACAAGATATCTTGGGTAAGCTTGCACTAAGCATAGGATGCCGTCAGTTGTCGTGACTGCAGACTGAGTTTAGTTCCAAGGCTTTGCAGACCGATATCGGTGGGACAAAAAACGACAGAAACGTACTACATAGCCCCAAAAATAAAAATGTTAAAAAAGTTAGAAAGCTCCTGCTGAGTAGTTAGCGCCACCTTAGCTACAGAAACGACAACATCACAAGAAGAAACACCTTTAGAAATCGCAAGTGCATTTAATTATAACATGAAGCACGACACATTCGAATGCTAAATTGGTCATGGCACGATAGAGGTTAGATCATGTAAAAGTAAAGATATTCATGAAGATGATCCTCAACAGTCAGCTGTCGTTGTCCCCACCGCCCTTTCTGTTGTAGCGTTGGTGGTGTCATGGTGGAACGGAGAGATGTCCGTATCACGGGATTCCAAATTTGATTGCACGGAAGTAGCACTAGCCCTGATTTCTGTAAGGATTTCTGCAGCACCAGAGGCGTAGAGACGGTCAGCGAGGCTCTCACCAAGGCGACGGGCTCGAGCCATTCGAATTCGTCCAAGAGGAGGGATTGGCGCCACCTGCACACCCAGAAAAACCGCTTTCTCGTCTTCGGCGAAGGACTCCTCGCTCTGGGTGAAAAAAAGGTAGTTAACTGCCTAACCCATACCATTTACTGCATTATTACGATATTTAACCGGACGGGTTCTTCGGTCTCCAGATACCACGCCATTATCATAACATTCTGCACACACTACCCATGACAATAGTCCCTCAGTCCTTGCGTATTTTGAAAACAAACCAGCATCCAGGCTGATACATTAGGCACCACACTGGCGGCAGCGGAAAGTGTACTAACTTCAGAAAAAAAAAAACAATCCGCAGAAGAGGTCAGCTGCTGATGATCAGGTTTAGAGAGACTAACTCCAGAAGGGGCATTAAAACCTCATTGACTTCGGCAACTACTGCAATCGCAAGTTTAACACAATAATAAAAAGAGAAAAGTGACGAGATTAGAATGAATTGAAAATGCCTCTTAAAGGATCGGTTTATTATTATTATTTGAAGACTCGGCAAAACAACCACTTTACTAAATGTGTCCGCCATGAGGCACTCTTCAGCAGACGGACTCGAGGATGTTCAAATAGGAGAAAACGTAGAATAGAACCACATTCAAATTTGTCGATATTCGATCGCATGGACCTCGCAGTGGCCGCGGTTCCCAGCGCTATGCTACTAAGTATGCAGCAACTTAACTAGTTCATGTGACACACCGAAAGCCCTGGCGCACCACGCAGTTTAAGTGTTTGCAACATAAACCAAGGCCGTGTAAATGTTGTCGTGACGATTAAAAGATAAATAGCAGCATAAAAATTGAAGACCTCAGCTGGAAAGCAGAGATATTCGATGAAAATAGACGAAGTTTGCAAACGGCGACTCCAAAAACAGGACTACTTAAAACCAAACTTACCTCTGTGTTGGCGTCATCCAGAGTCGGACAATTGGCTACGGGTGGCCTCACGCCCACTTCCCGCAGTTTCGCACAATCTGACGGCATAGAGAATGGTAGAGAAGTGCCCAACTTGCCCTCAACACACTTTGTGCCATCCAGGGAAAACACAGCCGCATCAAGACAGAGAAAACGAACTGGCCCAATCCTGTCGCCCTTGACGCCCGCCACCCCACCAGGGCTGAGTTCAGTGCGCACAGCAATAGGTGTAGTGCAACCGCCCTCCAGACGACTCATGAAGGCTCTTTCAGCAATGCAAGCTAGAGCTGCGTTTTCACAATGAACGCTGGAGAGAAGTGACTGAATACGAGAATCTCCGAACCGGCATTCGCAGGCCAGTGCACCTTGACCCACGGCATAACGGTCCCGGTCGAGATGCTACAACATTCCGCGTCAAATAAAATGTCTAACAGAGATGCATTTTAGTCACAAAATATCGACAGACAGTGTCTTCAAAGTCAGTAATAAACAACAGGAGGGGAAGCACAAAGTCAACGCTATGAAAATTTCGACATTGCTGCCAGTATGGAACGATGACACTCAAAAACTATCAGGTTAGGAGTCCACAAAAAAGCTTCAACACATTTGTCACGATGGTGCCAGGGGAAATCGATAAATTCAACCCAGCCATTTTTTAAGCCGCCAGTTGTCACGACCCCTTGACAAACCGAATAGATGTTAAGAGCAACTGCTGCCATACCTAGTCCGGTATTTTAAACTGTTTACGATAGGACTGGGCACAACCGCTAATTATCGTAAACCTACAAATAATGTCTATTACGCCTTTAGAAGGCTGATTTCAGGCAAGAAAAACAGGAAATCATTTGTGTGGAAAACTAGTACCAAGCTTTTTAAGCAACGAAGATTGTGAAATCAATGAAACCACTGAGAACCAATGGTAGCGTACTTTACAATACCCAATCAAATACAAAAACATGGGTAGATGGCAATAGAGAAAAACCAAACACAAAAGCTTGCTTAAGATACATTAAGGTGACAGCTTATTACAAGACCAAGGTAAGAATTACTGAACACAGGACCTACTGGCTACCATACCTCATCGATTCGCAACTCCCACCCAACTCGTAAAATCCCAGCTTCGGCCAATATGAGCGCATCGTACATGGGATTGGTGATTGAGCTGCAACCTTCTTTGAGGCATGGACCATCAAGCTTTTGAAGCCGTGTCGACAAATTGCCGCGCACAGAAATAAAATTAAGATGAGGAAACCTTCGCTTCAATACAGCAATGCGACGAAGTGCACTGGTTCCGATGATGGAATTTGGCGGAAGCTCGGACAACTTTTTGCCACGATTCGAAGGAGACATTAGAACGACGTCAAAAGGAGGAGCCCTGGGGCAAATGCAACCAAGTATAAGACCGTCTGGTACAGTGGTGGGGACGTCTTTGAGGGAATGTACGACGAAGTCGACTGTACCATTCAGCAATGCAAATTCAAGTTCCTTCGTAAAAAGGCTTTTATCACCGATCTTCGATAATTCTTTGTCGAGAATCTTGTCACCGGTGGTTGAGATTTTCACGACCTCAAATCTGCACTGTGGATGACGTTTTTGCAACAGATTAATTACGAAGTTGGTTTGCAGAAGAGCCAATTGGCTTTTCCGGGAGCCAACTCGAATGACCGACGAGCAAGCCAACGCCATGGCCCACCCCCTAAACAGGCGGACCAGACGTCCAGCGGCGGGACGAATATTTCGGCCTTTAATAAACTAGTGAATATGAAGTAATATATCATCAAAGGACGAAATTTTTCATGTGTCACCACTACATCTAAATGCTACCGAAATCCGAGGATAAGGTGACCACTGTTCAAGCGGTACTGACCATTTGGGAGTTGATTGGGCAGCTGAAAACTCAGAAAATACATCTTTAAGGTAAATTCTCAAACTTACTTACCGTTTGAGGTTTTACATAATACTTTAACTAATTTAAACAAGCGCAAGCATAGGATACCCAGTTTCAAAACCACAATTGCGGATACTCCACACACTGTCACTTTGCTGTGACACTTAGCAAGTTGCACCACTTTTTGCACAATTATCAGGACAAAATCGCGTTTATCTTTACGCAAACCACCCCTTTTCTGCCGTTGTCATAAAATTTATCAGTACCGTAAAACAAAAGCTAAGGGGCCAATCAGATTTAGCCCTTCAAATCGTTAGCCTTAATCCGGCAGTTGCCACAAGATTGGGATATTGCGTGATCTAGGTGCGTTGCTTAAATGACTGCTGAAGTTGCTCAATCGGCTGAGGTGCAGCCAAGTTTTCCTGAACGAAAGAGGTTCGACATTTTGAAGGTTATTGGTACGTGTAACGTGTAATTTTAATTCACAAGTAGGTTTTACTTGGCGTTTTGCCCATGGTGATACTGCGTAGTCCGGGGCTTTCTGTCCTTGTCGTGTATGCCACAGATTAAGCTATCATGTTAGTTCTTCATTAGCATCGGTTTGTGATGTAGCGTTTCTTGTAAGGCTGATTTTTGGTTGCGGTGGTGATTTCTGCAAAATTTATCAGATGGCTTGAAAATGGTCACCCGGGTTGAGTACCTGATTAATTTTACTGACCATGCATTGTTTGTTGCATACTCTCGGATGTATGGCTTTGGTGTATTTGCTAATATTGCTAGGGTGATTACCTGACTGGAGTTGCTAACTGTTATTCGTTGTGTAAACAGTGGAAAATGTTACGGGCACCGTGAAATGGTTCAGTGTAAGGCGTCACTATGGCTTTATCCAACGTGATGACAACAAAGAAGATGTGTTTGTTCACCGAACTGCTATTACTGCTTCTCGATCTCGCTTCCCTACTCTGAAAAATGGGGAATCTGTTGAATTTTCTGTCGTCGAAACAGCTAGTGGTGTAAACGCAGCCTCGGTTACCGGTCCTAACGGTCGACAGGTTCAAGTGAGTTCTCGATACGTCGCAAACATTGTGTAGTTTGAATTTAGGGCTAGTAAAGGCTTTCTTAACTCGCGTTTTGTTAAGCATTGTTTAATCTGATTTTGTCTCGAATTAGATTTTGTCTTTTGTTGCTAATCTGATATCTGCTTTGCAGAGGGGCAGACTTATGAGTAGACCAGTTTTGAATCTGTGTGACTGGGACGTGTTAAGATCACTAAATTTTGTTCCTCTGCCAGAGGGTATGCAAGTGTGACTTTCGGTTCTTACTCAATTTTAAGTTACGTCACATCCTGGAATTTGAACCTGAACCAGAGCGACATCACTCGGCTGCCACTGTGAAGCCTAGTTACATGTCTCAGCGGTGAACGCGATCGAATTTACTATTTTGCAAAGGCGAAATTTTACTTCACACCAGTTAGAAGTCCGTGGTTCATCTGAACTAGTCTTTGAGTGCGCCATAACTAAGATTGTTTATAGCTATGCATTTTCAGGCTTGATATCTGTTACGAAAGTATGATTCGTGGTTTTCATGACTCATCTCCTGAGGGTCATTTCTGTTTCTGCTAATGGTGAATATAATTCGAAATAAAAGTAAATAGGGTCCAAGTGCGGTTGTTTAGGTGTTGTTGACACACGTGCGTGCATGGGAGCGAATTAGCAGCCAATACCCTCGGCATATGCTTCGAAATGTGCGCTGCTCTGCTTTGTCATCGGTACGTAAGTTCGTGTTTTACTGCTATAAATGTTACCGTAGTGCTTCACTTAAATGGAAATGAGGGCAGTGCAGTAGGCTGCGGATTTGATATTCAGTCCAATTTATTTGTAAAGGACGGTGCGGTTTCTATCATTAGCATTAAGTTGATGTTGGTATTTCGAGGTAACGACCAGTGCTTCACGTGATTTCGTCACTCTGTCGACATGCTTTGGATTATTTCCAGTTGCAGGCAAATGGATGCTATGTGAACTTTTCAGGTCTACCCTGATTGACATTTCTATACCTCTCGTTTAAGGTCACAATATTGCAGATATTCCCATCGTTTCTGGCTACTGTATGCATTGGGTGTTTTATTCAGTGCTGAAACTTATATGAGTCCTATGAGTCTAGGTGGGCGTATTTTAGACGGATACTTTGTTACTTGGAGATGCGGATTGCTTTCTTGGTTCATTCTAACATATTCCACTTCCATGCATCGATTGAAGGTAAGATAGACCTCACTAATGGCAATTGATGCTTGTGACCTCTTAATCGAATATGTGCAGTGTGTTATAACAATTTCTACATTCTTTTGCTAACTTTTTAGGGCGCCCGCTTCTTCCGTCGCCCGAAACCTCCTATTGAGGGTGGTGAAGGGCAGCCCAAGTTAAACGGTACCACTCAAGCCAGTGGGGATGTTGAAGGAACACGTCAGCGGGGAGGCCCTCGCAGAATGAGACGCGGACGAAGACCTTTCCGACCAGTAAGCTTTTCCTTTCTGCCATGTATCACATTTCTATTATCCAGTTTCGTCTGACCTCTGTTCAGTCGTTATAACTGTTGATGCAGTGCCTGGATCTTTTGTTTGATTACAAAGAACTATCCAGGCACTTTTGTAATGCTTGTGATCCACACGATCCTACATCCCTTTCCGTTGTTGTTGCTGTTGAGGGTGATCCCTTGAAAATCTACATGGTTGTGTACTTCAAAGTGAAAAGGAGAGGGGCTATTAAATTCTCCAATCATATTTAACACTTTGTACATACATATACCCTTGGTATGCAAGTGCAACTTATCGTGTTTAGCTAACTGCTAAAGCTAGTTTCATTTTTGCATTTGTATTTCCTAACTAATGATGGGCATCTGTTCTTGCGATATGTATTTCCTCCTCTTTACACCGCCTGTGCATGCACGGGATCGGATTTGCGAATTTAATTAACTTTTAGCCTTCCGTAAGACTACAGTCATGTTGAGGTCACAATTTTTCTGCAGATCACCGCCATCATGTGTGGCATGACTAACATTCCAAGTCTCGATAGCTGAATTCGCCTTTCTCTGTGATCGTACCGTGGCGATTTTTCGCTCCAAGTGATAAGTCGTATTTGCACGATACATTACTACTAAGAAGGTGTTTTTCCTTACAAGTTTCGAGAGCATTATTTTCTCCGTTTCACACTAGTGTTGCCCTGTAAAATCTGTTTGGACTGTTTGTGTAGCGCGGTAATTGTTAAGAATGCCATTAAATGGAATCATGGGACGTCTTTAAGCTCCAAATCCCGTCCGAGCGCCTCTCGACACGAACGCCTATTTGTCCGTCTTGACACTTCCTGGCAATAAGTGAATGATATTTTCTGGTAAAATTGTAAACATCATTGACCCATTTTGGACCTAGGTAGACTTATCTCCTCTTTCTGCTCAGTTGAACAAGAATGTAGTCTACGCGGACTAGGACAACCACAGTCTTATTCCACGTTCCGTCTTCCTTGCTTGATTCTAACATGAACAAATTAGTTAACATTATTGAATTAGATAATGGATCCTCACACACGCGTCCTCAGGAAATTCCAGAACCCAAGTGGCCATTCCGGTGGGGGGTGAAAATTTACGCTACACAAGATCTTGCCAACTTTTCTTTCCTCTGATTGGCCACTTCCGCGATTACGTCCAATACAAGTGCACATTACTGTCAGTTATTTGCATCGCGGTGCGCTAGACGTGCTTGGGGCCTTTTGCTTGCCTTTTGCACAACAAATACTGCAGTTGACGAGGTTTTAGTCATTGTTTATCGCTAAACCAGGATTGCCACCAGTATAGACGCATAAGTGCATTCGAGCACAGTGAAGGATCCAAAGTAGTTTTGAGAAATATATTCTTGTTTCATGTGCATATGCTTTATCCACTACCCACACTTTATATATGCTGCCCATGCATAACGTATGGCTTTTTTTGCATTTTTCAGAGCCAAAATGCTATGGGTGACGGTGAGAATATGGGAAATGAGCGGACTGAGGAGCTGGGTGGTGGTTTGGAGGGATCTAGAGCACCGCGTCAGCGCCCTCGTCGTTTCCGCGGCGGTGGCAGAGGCCGAGGTCCTCAAAGGTCCACTAGCACCAGACAGCAGATGAATGGTGAGGATGGGACTGCTGTTAACGGTGAGGAGGTTGGTGTTTCACGTCAACAGCAGGGGGGACCACGTCGTGGAGGTGGTGGACGCTTCCGAAGAGGTGGTGGAACCGGCAGAATGCGTCGCGGTGGTGGTGCCGCACCCACAAGAGATGGCGAGGTGCATGTGGAGAACTCCGCCGCTGTAGAGCATGCTGGTACATGGCTTCTTTCATATTGACGATTTTACGAAGTCGCACAGAATTGCTGTGGTTTGGTTCGGTTCATTTTTAGTGCTAGGAATGAATGCTTTGTAGCGGAGTCTGCTGCTGTTAATACTATTTCTGCCGGGTCAGAGCCAAAACTCAAGCACTGTAGGGAAGCCAGTTGATGAACCCTTAGGTATTTACTAAAAAACTTTATACCAAAATCGAGTAATTGCTATCGCTCGCCACTACCCGCTTAATCGCTATTACTTTTTTTCCTTCGTGGCGTCTTCAACTGCTTCTAATTGGTTAACACAAGTCATCTTTCGATTTGCCCAACTGTATTGATGCTCAAATAGGGAGGCGAAATGTATTCTAGAGAATTTCAATGAAATTACCGAAGGGACAATCTCCGCGAGGTACTCGTCTGGCTTTAATAAATTTTGTAGCGAGATAACTGCTTTTCTTTCGAACTATGCAATAATCCAAAGGCGCTTATATAACCTAGAGGTAGTCTAGCGGTGGTTTGGGGTTAAGTTAGTGCATAAAAAGCGTAATTGCTTTTCGTTTTAGAAGGTCTAGAAAAAAAGATGGAGGATATGGCATTGGAGGCTAAGAACGAGGCATCAGAGAAACCAAAAGAGGTTGCGGCCGTAGAGCAGCAAATGGATGCGGAAGGGGATGCGGCGGCCGAAGACGTTTCGACGAAGGTCACGGAGACCACGGAGGCTAGTAACTAGGCCTCGTACAGGTCGAGCGTCGTGTGTCCGTCCGTCGAGTTACCCAACTTCCCTCCACCAGACATCGTTTTTCTGCGCGTGTGTGCAAGGGGCTGGGTGCGGTTGCTGCCTCTCAGCTGACTGTTCTCTCCTTTGCCACCACTGCGCTGTCCTTCTCCGTTCCTCCACTACCCCCTCCCTCTATAGTTGTCTGCCACTACATTTAAGTCGCTTTTTTATCGTCTTTTTTTCTCACGAAAAGCAACGAAAACTGCACTATGGTCACCACCACAACGACAATCTTCCGTAGGCACACGCGCACCGCTCTTGTGTTCGCATTGCGCTAAGGTTCACCTAACTACCTTGCACAACTTGCGTGATCACAGGACCACGCGATCGGTGCCATGCCATCCTACACGATCAAAAATAAGGATCCCCATACCCCGCTCCCATTGTTGAATTTTACACATGATCATAAACGCGCATGTATAATAATTGGCGGCTTTCTTTTCCCCCCACGCTTCGGTTGGATAACGCATCCCAGATGTCCTAGTGCCTCCAATTCGTGGGGTTGGGTAGCTGGTGATTTGGTTGTTTGGCTCGGAGGGCGTGTAGCCCTGGACAGTTCATTCCGTGCATGCATGGTCTCGAGTGCTTGCGCCTTTTCTGTGCGTCTCGGGTCTTCCGGGCGCTAGTTTCATCGGCCAATAGGGGCGGGGGGAGGGATTTACGGGTGCATCACCTTGTCTTCTGACCCGGTATTTTGAGCTTTGTCGACGTGTTGGATGCTGGAGTTCCTGGGGTTTCAGTGACCACGACTCACGTTATGGTCCTGTGACGTCGGTTTTTTTACTGTCAAGTTCAGCTCAGTGTCGGCTGTGTCACACGCGGCAGAGGGGTAGGCCGGACCGAGGGAGCTTAATCAGCGCGGGTGTGCGTGGCAGCTAGCACCGTTCGGAGTGGACACAGGAATTAAAATGCGACCTATGGATTGGTGAGACATGCCAAAGGTTTTTGTGACGCATACCGCGCAAAAAATAATGCCCATAGGCCTAAATAACTCAGCTACTATTTCAAGATTACCACTTGATACGACTTTTCGAAAAAGGCAAGTCGCTCTGGTGTCCACTTGACAACAAGCAAAAAGGATTACATAGAACTGTCGCACTATCTCAACACTTAAATCAAGTGAATACTTTCCACCAACTATTTTTCTGTGATTTCACTCGTTTTGGGCTGTAGTTGGAATTCAATGCTTTCGCAGAGATTCAATATTTGCTATGGTTAACATTTAGTTGTGTGGAGCCTTTTGCCAGCGTGGTTTGTACTTTCGGCTTGGTGACGTGGATGGAAGATCTTACCGATAACCTTCCGACTCTCCGGTGAGGTTACATTAAATCTTCCAGAGAGATATAGTTTACTAATGAATTCAGAGGAAGGAATTCTGAGCATAGAATAATGGCTCAATTTTTGGTCAACCGGCACACGCCTGTAAGTGGGAAGGGTTTTGCAAAGGTCTTTATAAAATTGAAACTGCAGTTATTTTGGGTTGTCAGTGCTCACACGATTTTTGAAACTTGCTTAAATGTGATGTGCCGAATTATCACATAAGAAATAGAAGAGCAGCGAATATTTTCTGTACAATATTGAGATCTTCAAATAAGAATTAAACGCAAGTTCTTCAGCCTGGACATCAGGCCTAAGAAATTTTGCTGCATTACATAGCAAAACTGGTGATTTTTGAAGCCACATGTTTTTTTGCCTGTCGATTAATTTAAACTTCTGAAAACATTAAATAGCTTTAGCAGGTAGGGTAGTTTAGGACGCATACGATTGACAACACGTACATCGTTTTCCGCGTTGTGTGATATTGTGCTAGTAGAACGGTGCTTTGAGGCACCTTAATCTGACCACAGAACAGGGCTAGTGATAGACAGGTAAAAAACTGAGAGGGTCGGGTCAAAAATGTGTCAAAAATGAAAACTCACCGAGGACAATCCGAAGGCGAAATGGGCTTCAAAATAGAGCCCGAAGGTAAAAACAATATGGAATTTGGTGGCGTAAAAATACATATGCATGAAGCTTGAGAAGGAGTGGGGATAATTTAGCTAAGTCGACCGAAAGCCAGCAACCCAATCTACGCATTAATAAATATCGGATTAAAGTCCGAAAATGTTTTTCCACCCATAAGTAATTCAGAAAGTGTTGGCTAAATTCATTTACACATTACAGTTATTTAAAAGGCATCCATTAGTTTTTGCGATGTTAAGGAAAAGTCAAGTTCGTTTTCTTATATAAAGAAAATTATCTAAGATAATATTATCAAACATCGAAATCGTTAAAACAAAATTAACTTATAACGACTTCAAAGCTCTAAACACAATTGTTTTTACTGATTGTAAGTTTTATAAAATCTTTTAGTTATATGCAAATTTAAGAAAGAAATATCTCGCTTCGCATAGTATGGCTTGATCTGAACAGATATTATTTTACCAATTGGCTTGTCAGGAGCGTCGATTTTTGGGAGCCATATTGAAAATTGAAGCGATTTCTGACCCGGAGGCTTTTTTGTCACTGTTTCCCTACGTCCCTTGACCATCTCAATGAGGCTTAGACATTTTGTTTAATAATTGAAATCAAACCAATCGTATAATTATATACCTGGAATTCCACTATGGACACTACAACCGAATTTCTTACTGCTTTCTTCTCCCAGAAATTTTCGTCCTTTGAAGAATTTCACAGCCAATTAAAAGAATTCGAAAAGGTAAGCGCACTTTCGTGTTATCTATATATTAGTTGACTGGATCCATATACATAATACAAAGTTCGAAGTTTCTTCCCCAAGACCATCCTGATAGAGGAAGGTTGGTGTACAGTGCACTTCAATACTCTTGTTACCACTACGGCGTATGTCAAAGCATGGTCACTCCCCGAAGAAATCAAAGGTAGGGACCTGTTTTTCTACAACTTCCAAGGAACTCTCGGGGTTCTTGTGGTTCGAGAATAAGTCTCTCCGCTATGAACGGCAAATTATGGATCACAAAATATCATATGATACACAACCACTCACCTCTGCCTGAAACTGTAAAGATCGACCAGAGCGTCCGTAGACTTCAAGTCCAGGAATCTGGTAAAGATGAGCTCGTTATTAGTGATGGTATATTCATTGTTATTATTTATAAGTTTTCTGCTATAGATGTACAGGTCGTACTCGACGACATTGTTGACCAACTTCCAAAACATAATATATCCCTTGATTCAAGCAGAGGTGAGAGATCTTGTAATAGTCATCTGTGGATAGGTTCACCAGGCAAGACGCAATCAAGACCAGTGCAGGAACGCAAGGCTGCTGCGAGAGATCGTCTAGCCGCTAGAACTAAAAAGGCTCGTGGTTTGAAGTTGGCTCCCTGTCTCCGTCGATTGGCTGAATTAGCCGCTGCTGGTTCTGGTCCGGATTTCCACAAACATCTCGGTGAGCTGGAAACCCTCGTTGAAATTTGGAAGCATGGAGGCATATCGTCACTAGCTTCTGGAAGTTCAAGTGGTGTTTATGGTGGCAGCAATTCCGTGACTCCTTCGCAAACCGATTCCATCGCGATTGCAAAGGCAGTCGAGAATCTTTTTCGGAAACAGAAGGCCATCGATAATTCCACCGGCACTGTTACCGGGGCAACAGTGAAATTGCCTGGTCTTCCTCCAAAGGCCGCTCAAATAGTCACTCCGGTTGTTACTGGGAGTACCGTTTCGGTTATTCAGACTTCACCGCAACCAGTTGTGCTAAAGCAGGCTCTTGGTTCCCAATCCGGTGCCTTTGTCAACAGTTCAGGCGTTGTCACCCTTCCCTCCACAGCGGTTACAACCCTCCCAAAGGATGTTGTAATAGCAGATGCTGGAAGTGGCCAGTTGCAGTTAATTAATAGTGCCTCCATTATTACGGCTGCTGGTCAGAAAGGGGATAATGGAGTGGCTGAAGGACAGCCAATTTTAGGCTATGTAATCCAGCCCATGGCTTCGCTATCTGGTGGGCAAACGATTATCCCAACAGCGGCTATGGTTACGCCAACGAATTTTGTGCCCATTGCACCCAAGCTTCCAGTCAGCGAGTCGCCAATGCAGTCGTTTCAACCCATTCCTCCGCCCCCACCTAAGGTTGTGCGGCCACCAATGCCGATATGTAAACCAAAGGTCATGAAACCTCGAGGCAGACAGCCGAAGCTAAAATCAGGCTTGGGTGAGGGGCTGTTGGCGGTGCCTGAGGGACCAGCGGTGACGCGGTTTGTGGATAACGGTCAGCCGAAGCCTTGGACACCCATGATTATGGAGGGTGATTCTTGCTCCTACTTCCTGTTTGTTGAGGATGCAAATTACTACTATTCGCCGGAGGAAGATGCTTGGCTGCCTCTTGACCAACGAACCATGGCAGTGGATGCATGAGAACGAGGACGCGACTAAAACCCTGTACAGAGGTCACTTCTAGTTTCAGATGTTTTACCCTACGTGTACCTTAACTCTTTATGATATAACGCCAGCTTGAATATAATGCCTACTACTGTTATAATAAGTAATGTACATTCTTGACCTATCTTTAACTTGATGCTTTTTATTGCGTCCGGTTTTCGTGGATGATCATGCGCCCTTTTCGATATCAATGTCGCTTAGTCCAATTGAATCTAAGACGAATTCAGTTTCCCCGCCCTTATGTTTTGGGGCTGTAAGCACAACAAGTTGGCATAGCGATAACGTGCGCCCTGCTGGGATGGAGGTAGGTGTATTTCTTAAGCCGCATGATGTCCCGACTGGGGGATGTGGCGTTGGATTGTTGGACTGATAACAGCCTACTGAAGTGTGTTAAGTAAAGTGGGCAGGGCAATTAATACGTAAATAGGATTAGAGTGCTCGGAAGGAATTAAAGCAAAATTTGGGATAAGCACTAGCGATCTTTTTGCAATGGTCGTTTTCCTCCCAGTGATTACTGTGAGAGAATGGCTCTATAAGTGCACATTTCTCAATCTCGGTGCTGATTCGGACGCGGGTCATTTCTTTAAAGAAATGAGTACCAGTGAATCCATACATCGAGACGATAGCGGAGAAAATAATTTTGACGAGTGGAATAGTCAAATCAACCAAATAAATGTCGCAAATGATGATGCTCAATCGCTTCTTACTCTTCACGAATGGATTATACCAGTGGGAAGGCTTAATGCAACAATTGGCTGATCTCAAAACTTGTAAAAAGAAACGACGCGCAGGAAACAGCGCATTAAAGAACTTACGACTTACAAATCTAGAGGAAGTTTTCACTTCGAGATTTTGACTAATTCTATTGTTCTGCTTATAGCTCAGGTGCAGTCGCTTTGTGTCGACCGCTCCTCCCACAACTCACATGATTGTCTGCCTTTCATGGGAAAGCTGACCAATCAAATTTATGGTGAGATTGAAAATGAGCAAATTTCTGCATATCTGACAATTAAACATGAGGAGCTCCAGTTTTGTTGAGCTGGAGTACTAAGAAGAGCCAGGTAGAGAAAAGGCAGATGTTTACGTATCCAGCAGAAGCTCATGACAATAAAGCTAATGCAGTCGATTCTCTTTGTCGCGCTAGAGGTCTATTCTAAAATTGCCTTGATGTTTTTTCTCACTCCTCTACATCGGCTGTTGGACATTTCCAGAAAACGTCACCATACAGGACATCACTTGTGAATGCTGCGTGATCGTAAGCCTCCTCTATTCGCTGTCATCTCTACTTTCTTCAGCCTCTTACTCGAAACGTGCGCCCTACGCAAATTCCACTTCTGTTCGTCGATTTCGTTGGTTTTGTCATAGGACTGACAGTGGCGATATATCTCCCATCAGGTAGAAATAAAAGTTCAATCAAGAGCATATTTGGCTCTTTTCGAAGCCTCAAACGCCTATGTTTACTCAAAAGCCGTTAGTAGCGGTGCAGACCAGTCGACAGCAGTAAACATCCTAACATCTTTTTCCAGAGGCTTCTTTTAAAACCAAAAAATGCGATCAAATTCAATGGTCTATTAGCACCTTAAAGATTTTGCTGAGGAGAAAGAAAGCACAATACCAGGACAGAATGTGCATTAATGGTGCGCAGAAGAGCCGAGGAGCTACAAGTGCGGCCCATGGGACATGCCGCTCGGCGGAAGTTCAATCGCAGATCCTTCGGTGCCCGCAAAACCCAAACAAGCACTTGAACAGGAAAGATATTAAGGCATTACAGCTGCTTATGAGTTAAATTATCGACTCTGAGCGGCTTAGTATTTGTTCTAGGCAAGTGAGCCATCCATATCTGTGAATAGAGAACAATATAATGGTAGAAATTATGCCAAGATGCAGTTGATACATGTTTACAGTGTAATGTAATTGCACAATGTTTTTCAGGAACCTTTTAAGGTTCTAGTGATAGGTAACTGCAAATCATAATTTTTTTATCCTCTTGAACGGTGAGATTGGCATATACCTAATTGATAGAAAACGGAGTATAGAATGAACATAATAATTTTTCCAGTGAAAAAGACCTTTTTTGTTAGAACTATCACTATTGAATCTCACAATATGTAATTCATTTCCTGGGAGATACAGGCTATTAGACTCTGCTCTTATAAAACTTTTGATTCCTGGAAGTAAGTAATCCTACCTATGCTTCTGTTCCAATTTTACCTTTCAACTATCTATTGCTGATGCCATAGAAGGCCACAACTGATACAATGAAAAGCACCACCGGGGACGGGCAGAGTGGAGCGGAAGCACTGGGTAAGAAGAGCAGATTCTTCTGGCTGAGTGACTAGTCGTGGATGCTTGCGAAAAGTAAGTAAAAAGTAAAAGTAAAAAGTAAGCAAGTAAGCAAGACGCAGTTACAATTGAATCCATACACACACGCAAAGCAGTCTTCCCGCGTCTGGGCCAGTCTGACCGAAACACGCAGTGTGGGAAATGAGACGCGATTTTGCTTGCTCTTGTACACATCAGGTGATCAGACAGGACCGCACTGCTTTTTGCAATAACAACTACATAAATGTAAAAAGAATCTGAAGGCATTCCAAGGGTGTTTGATAGTAGGATCTTAGTGTCAATCCACTCAGCGATGAAGGGCGGTCCGAAAGGCTCCCCCATTTTCATTGATAGTGGAGAATAGTGCGCCGCTGGTGGTTCAATGACTTCCAGATTGACTTGATAAGGACAACATTTGGTCGTGATTTGCATGAGTGATAAAGCAAATAATCTACGCCTGCATCTATTGGAGATTCGTTGACCTGATAAACTCTAGCACAACCCCTCAAGATTTTGCAAGTACTCTCAATATCTTTGAAGTCGACTTAAGCTCACTTCAAAAAGTGGTAGGAATGGCTAAGCTGATAATGAAAGCCCATTACTCTTAATTCTCTCTTGCTTTCTCAACTTCATGCTATCAAATGCGTCGTCCGAAAAGGATCTTTCATTGTCCGACTGGCTCACCAACTTGCTATTGGTTGATTATCCTCAAAATGTCGGTTCACTTTCCATCCCATACTTCTCAGTCACACATTACTCACTGCGTGAAGAACTAGGGAAGATTTTTTGTCGCCAGCTGCAATTTGTTCGATAAAAGTGGAATTCGCGAAAATGCTTCTCCCTGGGAAGAAACTAGAAATTACACTGACAATCACATCAATGATTTGAATATTTCCAGATGCGTTCTACATTTATGTAGTTGTTATTGCAAAAAACAGTGCAGTCCTGTCTTATCACCTAATATATCCAAGAGTAAGCAACATCGCGTTCCACTTCCCACACCTCGTGCTGCGGTCAGACTGGTCTAGTCACTATTTATCGTGAAGGGAGGAAAGAGTTGTGGTGAGTATACGCGGAATAGCGCGTGCTGTAGTCAAAAGGGCAAAAGTTTCTACTCGACTTGAATGTCCTCCTTAGAGTTTAAGTTGAGGGCAGCTTTTATATTTCCGACAACTCAACAAAATCAATGTAGGTATTAATTTTGTCACAGTTAAATAATTTACTAAGGTATTTATGAAATCGATTTAATGAATGAGGCCGAGAGTTGAACGAATTCAAAGCAAAAAAACCATTGATGCTCAACCGGTTTGGTGCTTCAACAGAGCCATTTATCATGCATCATAGCGCACTGCACCGTTATATTTTGATTGTTTAACTCTTGAATTTGCCTCTGGGTCATACTAGTAGCCCCGATGCCTTCTGTGCGTCACCAATGCAACTCCTCGTCTACTTGAAAGACTCAGAGAAGAAGAACCCGATACTAAATAACATCTGCCTTGAAGGGCAAATGCTGCAAAATGGAAGAACCTGTGACGAACTCTAACAGAATGGTTGAAATGAAGCCAGCCGTCTGCAACTACCTCATTCTCATGTTCAGCAGAATGCTATTTTTAAGTGCAGCACCACCAGCCTTAAGCTATCCGAAAAAGTTTGTTACAGAGCTATTTGGCGTGCCTATATGGAGGTAATAATTAAGTGAACTCAAGAAGCCAAGTCAGTTTGAACCTGGATAAATAGATACAGGTAGGCAGAACTGCAGTGATGACAAAGTGGCAAAGAGGAATGGACGGAAATCTCATCATAAGAAACCATGTTTAACTAGTCATTTACAAAAAGCTCGCTTTTAGGCCAGTGGTATGAGATGGTCCGCACTATATGACCTCCTCCGATCAAGTTTCCAAACAGGACGGAACTTCGTGTCAACTAGAATTGCTAGGATGATACAGTGACGTTGTGGTTAGATATCTTCTCAATCACACGCTAAGTTGATAACTGAGGCGGTTGATTGGTAAGTTTTTCGCTTATGGTACCACCTCGACTATGTTGTGGTGGCAGATTTTAGGGAGTTCAGAGAATGACTATCAAAAGGAGAGAGGGCCTATACAATACTGAAGTAGTTTGTTTAACTCATCGTCTTTATGCTTTGCTAGACGGATTGGCTCCTGGGTCATACTAGTAACTCCTTAGCCCTTCTTAATGGCTCAAAGCGCTAAAACCTTCACGTGTGAGGTCTGATCTTTATTATGGTAGGACGTTTGCTTGTGTGGGAAAGCTTTTTTTCATCGCAAGTTAATAAAGACTAAATGTAAATAATGTCACAATAAGGTGAGCGACGATTTTGTGTTAATCATTGCTAAAAGTACAAGGAGAAATTAGACTTGCTTAGACACTTATGTGTGAGGCAATAAAATCACAAATATGATTGAGGTTAAAATGAATAAAAAACCCGAGTTGTTTTTATTAAACACCAAAGGAGACGTAATACTTGAAGTGACTGGACATTATTTCGGTAAAAATAGGGTTTTTTAAAGCAAATGATTCATTAGTAAATGGGAGTTATAAATGAAGTAACTAAGACCGATTAGTTAACCAATTGTTCACCACAAACACATTGCCATTGCCGACCAAATTACACCAGGCATTGTCCTCAGTACTTATCCAATTTTAAAACAGCAACGTAAATTTTGCGCCACATTAAAGGGCCACCGACTTACGTAGAGGTGCCCTCAGCTTCGCCAAAAGCAGTGGACCAATTGTATTGTCACCAAAGCCACTGATGTAATACTCTGTTTGTTCGAACTGCCGGTTTCGGTCACTTGGGTGGCCATATTGTGCTAGCCAGTTGGCCGGCCTCCGGGCCGTGCCAACAGTCCCCAAGCCCTCTGTTTCCGGAATACGTATTCTGCCCTAGTACTATGCCTTCTTTAACCTTAAGGGAAGTCTTAGGACGCTACAACTGATACTGATGCCAGGTAGCGCCACCTATTGTGCTAATGGAGTAAAAGTAGATACTAGCTTAAAGGTGGAAAAAGATGCAAATGCAATAGATTTTATTTTCAGTCAGCCTGATTAAGAGCAAGAGAGGCAATTGTTTCTTCAGATTCCTGGTTCGCCTTTACAAATTTTATTGCCTTAAGTTGTGCCTTTTCAAGCGTTTAGATTAAACCGGAACTTTGTGTTTTATGCGAAGCAAGCTGAGAACTGAATTCAGCAAGTGCTTTCTCACACACTTTATCTGCTGCACCTTTGTTCTCATTTTAAGGCTTAAGGATAGCGTTCTAAGGCGAAAGAAGACAGAGTAGTGGGATAGGATACGCATTAGGTATGTGTGAATCAGCCAGCGTCCACTTTAGCTTAAGATGACTCTCGATGAAATTCGGTAAGTCACTTTAACAACTTAGAATATTCATGATACTATGAAATGATTGCAAAATTCTATGTTTCAGCAAGACAAGTTATATATTAAAAGCACCTTGGTAGGCATTTTGAAGGCTTTAAGGTCGATTAGTTAGGACACATTTATGAGAAGCCAGTGAAAGTGTTTCATATTTTCCTCATTTAACGTTTAGCAAAAAGAAAATTGCTGTGAAAATGAAGATCGGTTTATTGTTTAGATTTTTAATGATGAAGATACCGAAACTAAGGGGTTCTCTTAAAACTGTTTAACTAAGGAACTCCTGCTAATAGTGTTGCTTAAACAATTATCTTTGTTTTGGGGCAAAAACATTTAGCGATGTACACAAAACTGTTAGGCTTTCAGTCACGCGATACATGTTTGCCAAAATTGCAAAAGATTTTTTATTTATTGGCGGCTTCAAAACCCATCTGTTGTTATAGATTGGGGGAGGGGGGGGGGAGTTTCGTGTACAAATTTGACTTAGCCAGGTATTAGCCAAAATAAATGCAGAAAACATAAATTAAATCTCAAATTTTGTGCCTTTGCCGTAAAATGACCTTTGAAATCTTGTTTTGCTTTCCTATATTGCCAATGTAGCATCCTCAGACTTTCCTGAGGATTGAAAAGGGCAGAATTGTGTTGCTGACGTAGGGGAGGGCTTGGTAGCTACTGACATGTCGTCCAGTGAAAGCACAAAGACCGAGCCTTAATTGTTTGCGGATCCAAAAAGAAGAGCTAAGCAAGTAATCGAAGTACTTGTAGCACTTTGAGCATCGGCGATACAGTTAAAGTATTGGGAAGTAAGTCGCAGTTTCATGAAGATGGATATTTGGTGCGTCACAATTTCTCAAAATTATAGGAGTATTTAGCCAACGACAGCTAAAGTAACAGGTTTACCAAATGGAATAAAACCAATTGATAAGAAGAGACAACATTTTAAAGTAGAGGTGCAAAAATAATATGAGACGAAAATTCAATCTTCTGTAAGCCCAAATTCTCCTAAAAATTGCGCAATACAGGCGGAGAAAGTGGTTAGAGATTCATACGCAATTAGTCAAACCTTATTTGAGAACACTTGGTGATTGATACCTATTACACTATGTTCCACTTAGCCTAGAGATTGTTAATACTCCTACCACCTTCAAGTTTTGTAAAAATGCTGTACCAGCCATCCATCCATTAAATTACTATTTTTGAGTTGTCGCTTCCACTATAGTACTTTCATCATTTGCTTAACCCATCCTTTGAACTGGGGGCACTTTATCAGCTTTCGTTCTTCTGCTGGGTGGCAGGAAAAATTCTGTTCTAGGCAAGACTCAGGGCTCTACATAACTTGAGAACTCTTCAAGCACCGTTGGTTTTGGTCTCTATCTTGGATCCATGGCACATCGGTCGTGCTACTCCCGCGAGTAGCACCTCTACGCATTTATGTCCAAGATGCATAGACGTCCACAAGCTCTCAGCCGCATGGCAGGTGTGCAGCTTGTTTTGAAGGACCTCAGGCTTTCTCAATCAACTCTAAAGTGCAAAATATGCCGCAAAGAGCCACCAGTTTTCGTGAAGTGGAAATAGAAAAAATACAAATAATTATGAGGGCCTGAAGGGAAGCAAACTAACTAAAAACCGATTTATTGCGTGTTGAAGATAAATTGAACAAGAGATTCTTTAAAAAATCAGATCATTAAGATTATGCTACAAAATTTGCTGTTGTAAAACATTGTGTATAAATGTGGAAAGATTTTGTCTGTTTAATTGATACCACAAATTTCGTATGTGGACCAAAAATTAAGCTTGAAAAAAAGGAACCCTACACATTCATAAGCGACTTTTATGGCCTAAGCTATATCGAGATAATCTCAATTTGTGCAAAGGTTTTATCCATTGCCTCAAAGCACACCATCTTTCCGGGAATCCACTCACTGTACATTGCTGATGTCCCGACATCTTTTTCTCCATAAGGTTTGCTGTCAAAAGTAATTTGCAATCTTACCTTAGCTATAGAAAAGAAAGTGCGTGCAACATCCCACGAAAGTAATGCAAAGCCATCTGCTTACATCTGAAATTTCATCTCAGAATGTGGTTTGAAGCTATAACAGTAAAGGGGGTAATAATAGCCATGCAGCCAGTACGTGAAAATCTAAACTCGATTTCCCATTGGCTTCCAAAACATGCTAGGGGCTACGACGTAGCCTTGGGAATTTCAAGAAAGAAGAACGCTTTTGACAAGAATATAAGGCAGATGGTTTTATTAGAAGGCAAATATAGCGGTTGTTAGTTTTTCACATGAATTATAGATTCTAGACATTGAAATGATACTATCTCATAACAAATAAGCATTGCTCGAGTGGGTCTGGGGATTTTTACTTTGGATAGTACTTAGCTACTCTCTATGCAGCAAGTTTATTAGACTAAAGACATACACCTGAAAATTTTTAAGAAAAGAAAAATATGAAATGACCAAACCACGAAAGTGTACTCTATGAATTCAAACCAAGGCATTGAAATCCAACTCATCACAACAAGCTTACCACCATGCTACAGTCAACAATCATTTAAACAATTTTCTTTATGAAACCCAACACTAATACCCAAAAGTGGTTCAATTCTATTGCACTGAAAGGAGCCGCGCCGATATATGAAACCTAATAACTCGTTTTTCTAAGTATTCGTAGATGGAAAAGAAGTGATTGGTAAAAGTCCTCGAAATACTTAATTTAAACTTGAAACAAATAGTGCCTTTCAAGTACGCTCATTTTAAAGAACAGGGATAACCGGGTCGTTTTGACATTAAGCTTAACATAAATGCACATACCTCTTGACCTGTAGATTTATGAGTTTGTTTGGACTTGAACAATTGTTGCTACTACGGCAACAGGCGAATGAGCGACGAATCATATAAATGGAAAGTATTAACGCTAGTTAATGTGTTCTGATGTGGTGGTACTTGTAAATTTTACTCTTAAAAGCCATATGGCTGATTAACCAGTTAAATGTGAGAAGCCTCATGTTGCCCTAAAGACGCAATGAGACAGTCGGAATGGACGACAGTTTTGGCAACCTGATGATATGCACTTAAAACCATGGCATCAGGACTGCTATAGAAGTGGGAAGACCCAAAAGCGCATCTAAAAGATACGTTTTAATTGTCATGGGTAAATGCGGCAGTCGTTTTGGGAGGCTTTAAATCGTTGGTGCATAGTAAATTACACCAAATTTACGCTTTTCAATGATCTTATAGTGGGCATAAAATTCGTAAATATAACGATTAAATATTGATAATGAAAAACATCATTATTTAGTTATTCAACATGCACTGAAGCGGACTAGTAGCAAAATTAAACAAGGTTTTATAGTTCCAATGTTGCAAAATAGAACAGTTTATTTCGCTGAATTGAAGCAAAAATATAAGAAATGCTGACGGCGCATGTTTCCCATGACTTTGAATTTCATTTTAAGGAGGTAGTATGCCACAAGCATGGGACTGACAAATGCGCTTACTTGAAAAAGACGAGCATAGAAATCGAGCACAGCGTGAACGTGTGCATGCAGAGTTGACAGGAGAAATCAGCGCGAAGTTTGTATGTTCGCCGCTAGCCTCAGTAATTTATACGAGTTTGTGGTCCCTTTTGATGAGGATGCCACCTTAGTAATGGGTTTGCGTGCATACTCCATTAGCCGTCTTTTGCATGTGACAATTGGCTGAACAGTTTTCAAAAAGAGAATTAAAAAAGTCGCCACAAATTACTACGATAGGAGTACACATTTGACCATTCACTAACAGCGCTCCCATTATTGTGTTAGGGGAACTTGCGACGCCTTCTCTTTGCCTCCATGATGTCACCACAAAAGCCAGCCAAGTATCGGTTTATTGTTTATTCCCCAACTGTTATGCACTTATGAATTAAGTCGAATAATAAAGAAGATTTCTAACGAGCATATTAACGCAAGGATAGACCATTTTGTAGCTAGTTTAACACGAAAACTTTCTAACCTACAAATATCTTTGAATGATATTACCCTGATACGAACACTTACCATAGAAAATTATCATTTCCAGTGTATTTTACGCAACTAATTAGGCAAGAATCCTCTATGTGAACATATGTATGTATTTAAATACACATATTCTGAACGAGTGCACAATTTAGTTAAAAAGGAAATTCTTATTGCGCTCTGCGGTAGGCGTGAATTGGGGAATGAGCGAAAAGTATGACAAAAGCCCAACGGTAGGCCATAAAGCGCTATTATTTGCATTTTGAAAAGTCACTTTACATGAGCACTAAAATGGCGAGCATAATTTTTCTGGAGGTGAAGGCTTTCTCCTACACCGTATTGGTTAAAAGGGGCTTTCACACACCATTAGCCTGCGTTCGGGGCAGTAAGAAGGTCGTGGTGGCAAAGTATTTATGAGTCCTTCAGCTTTTGGCTTTGTTTTTACCAATTAGTATTTTGAATTGCGGTTTACGATAGCCTATTAGACGAAAGAAGGTGATCAAATCACCACAGCTGGAACTTAATCCGGCGCTTTATTTAAAAAGGAAGCAACGTAGCAATAAGCTGCTTTGACTAAGCAAAAATGAGAAAAAAACACGATTTTGCTCTGAAACTTGGGGCTACATTAGGACCAATATACCAAAGGAACTGCATAAATCGTTAGAGTTGGGAACCACTCTTTTTTAGGTGATGGGGGAGGATTCCCATGCCATTTAACGCACGCCCAATTATTTAACTAAGAGCTGATTTTCTAATAGAGATTAAGATATCGTTTGCAAATTAAGCAACCATAACACCTAAACGCTGCGTAAAACAAATCTAAGTTGGATTCAGTGAGTTGGTAAAACTAAAATACGCTGCTTAAAAGCAAAACGTTTAAGCTTACTGAAAGACAAAGTATGTTGCAAAAAATGAATTGTTTTTTGAGTAACCTATGAGCATCCATCTTCAATACTACAATATCAGGGATCTCGCTAAACGGATTTATGCATGTGATAGCTCTGCTAACGAACGCTTTGGTCAAGTAAACACGCCACTTAATCAGCCATCATAACCCAATCGGTGCCACCGAAGTTGCGTGCAACTAAGATGACACCTGACTGCGAAAACTTTGATCCCTTTTGGTAGTTCTACTAGATCCGAAGTTACGTTCAGTTTGGAAATTATGTTGGAGAAAGGAGAAGGCGCAGGCATCACGTATTTACATCGTTAGTCGTGAGAACATAAATCTAAAAGTTACCCAATAAGGACGGGTCATAAAGTAGTCTTGTGGAAATAAAACTTCAGATCCATATGGGTTCTATCAAGCTAGTGAAAAAGTGGAAGAGGCGGAACCAGGTGATAACGTAGTTGACATCTTTACACAGATGCAGTAAGTGGATGTTCCATTGCTAGTGTCGCTTCAGTTGTTAAAAGTTTCCTTCCAGAATACAGAACTGGAGTAGTTGCCATTCTCTTAGGGGTGATCACAGATTTTCCCATCCGCAGTATATGCTCTTTTTTCTCTAAGGTTCATCACCCAGAAGTAGAAACCAGAGTAGATATTCTTTAAAAGTGAGCTTCCTTTGCTCTGCGACCAGTGCGGTGCCCCGAGAATCCCCGACCATCAGAGTAGGAACATTGTGACAGAATACGGATTGCCGAGACAAAGAAGGGCTGGGAGCAACTGACATGCCTCCGAGACTATGCCGACATGGGAAGATAAAATGATGGAATCTTAATTGCCTGCGCAATCAAACAAAGGTTTCAACAAACGATCAAAGCATTACATTGAGCGATTCTTTTCCACTAGGACTTATATTTGGGTAAAATATATTTAAGTTAAAAACACACTGATACCATTTGGAGAATATGTAAATCTAAAACTTTAAAGGCAGTTTATAAATATGCAGACAAGGTCGATTACATGATGTTTGCTGTTTGCAACCTTAAATGATGATTATTTAATCTGGAAGCAAGAATAGCTCAATTTAAAGTTTGTATCCATATTTATAGAGTGACCATTGTTTTGAGGTCTTTTACCGGGTTGACTTCACAAAGACGGGTCATGTAACATCTGATTTTTAGGATGAGTATCGAAAATATGTGCTGCTATAGGATTATCACACGAGACAGATCACAACTTGTCTTCCGTTTGACAACAGCAAGAAGGCGTCGATGGAGTTCTAAAAATCTCCATTTTGATCTTGACATCTTATGTACTTATTTTGTAGCCAGGTTAACTCCATAAAAACTTTCTTCTTGAGCAGTTGTCTTCAAATTATTGCAAGTTAATGGTTAATTTTGGCATGCAATCTTTGCCAACATATTTATTTGGTTTTAGTTTTACGAAGTTTATGGGAAAAAATTTAAGCACTTCTCTCCTTGCATTAAGTAGAGCCAGGATGAGAGTGAAATCCTCTCTTTTCTCTAATTAGAAGAGATACTGCTTTCCTGTTTTGGTGAATGATTCCGGATGTGGCTGTCTGCTTCACACTTAAATAGCGTTGCCAGTAAGAACATCGAAGGTGGCGAACACTTTTCAGTTGCATAAAGAATTATGGAGGACCACATTATTGCAACACCTTGGAAAACTGCTATTTGATATTGTTCCACATCCACAAAATGGTTGAAGATTAACCGTCGTTAAAACAGGTCATACACACACACACACACCCATTTCTAATGTTTATATATAGTTGCCCAGTTATAGGACTCCTTCCAGCTTAATTCACTTCCATACCCACAAGAAGATCCCATTTCCCGTACCAATCTTGGCGTTGAAGAGATATCCAGTCTTTTCAAAATGCAGTTCAAATGAAATGGGGCGTAAAATTGGTTTGGAGAAAGTGAATTCATAACAATTACTAACCTCTCTCTAAAATGCAACGCAATGCGCTTCAAGGCGACAATGGAGGACTGACAGTCACTTTAAAGTAGTGCAGATTTTCGACATTTTATTTTTTATTAAGTTGAACTGAGGCGGCACCAAAGATATTGCTTTATGATTAAATGATGACAAAAGGCTTTGAAGGAGAAATTTGCCTTAAGAGGAAAAAGGATTTAACACATAAGCCAATAAACGAGAAGGGCTATTTCAAAGAGAATAACTGAAACGGATTATACGACGACCAAGTTATCACCAGATGTATAGATACAAACAGAGTTCAATAAGCTCTATGGTTAATGAAATTCTACATTGGTGTGCACTGCAATGAGATATTACGACAAAAGTGACACTGCGAGGTCGATTAAAGACCTTTGATAATTTGTGTAACGCTTTGGTTTGGTTTCTCTGGGTCACGTCATCAGCTCTCCAGCCATAAGTACATAGAAAACACCCATCTTATTACTAGTCTTCAGGGAAGTCTTCGGGTACTACCTTGATGGTAGCGGAAAGCAAACTCGGTCCTAAAGGACAAATACCGTTATTCCCATTTTTGAATAGCTAGACCTTAGTGTGGTGGAAAAGTGAATGGGCTATGGATGGGATATTTTTCGGCTACCACTAACGGAAGGATTGAAAAGGGCTTCTGCATTTGCCAATTACCCCAGTACCGTGGTTTGGGGGAGAAGTAATAACAACTGAAGTGGCACTGAGCGTGGATCATTTAAAAGCCTCATCGCAAAGCTGTCCACAGTGTCTGTATGTAGATGTCAACTACGTGAACACGTGATACCTTCACCGCCTCTCTATTAGCGCGAACTCGTAATACATAGCTGGTTAGAGACTAGATAAATGGATATAGTTTGGCAGAACTGAGATGAAAACAAAGTAGCAAGGACGAATGGAACCATTTACTAAGGAACTGCTTTTAGACTAGCACATTTCACTTCCCCGCAAAAGTTTCCAAAAGGGACAAAACTTTAGATTTAGCGAAATCTTCAAGAGGGATCGGTAACGTTGCGTTAAGTAACTCAGCTGCACTCGAATCCAATGGCGGGTGTGTCTGCATGACAGGCGTTTTTCTCACAGCACCGAGTACGTAGTGATAATCGACGCAGAAGTTTGATCAAAGGAACCACCGAAAACGGCGCTTAAAAGTGGGAGGCTATGTTGCACATTAATTAATTGTTTTACTCTCGGTTTTGGCAAAGGACCACTTAGGGGCTTCACCACTGCACCTCCACCAGGCAGTTCGGCCTCAGGACAATGCCACTATTCGGCCTAAGTATTTGATCTTCTTCCGTCTTCCCTGAAGTCCTGAGGGACTGCCCCATTGCAAACTCATACAAACAAAGAAAAACAAATATTTCCGTTATGCAACAAAAAAAACTAAAATTACCCAGTTTTGAAATCAAAATCAAAATACGCTTATCCATAGGAGCTCCTTTCTTTTCATCCTCTTTCCCTTTACTACCCCTGACATAAGAGTGTTGGATATTCTTTGGCATCTTTATTACAGTAGGTGAAACAGTTGGTAGGTAGTGTATTAGTAGAAGTTAGGAGGTGGGTCTGTCTACGCCCGGAGTATTGACCCGCTCGTCCAGGACCAGATTCAAACTGTTTCGCTTACAAGGTACACTTGGAGAATATAAGCATTGCATCATCTGCACTGTTTCTAATTTTTATGCATAGAACTTAACAATGACATAAAATATATCATTTTAAATGTTCGGCTTAAATTAATCTGTTAAAACAGATATTAAGGAAGCAGTGTAATAGACTTAAGATGGGCTGAGCCAAAAGAACGTTGATCTAATTGGTTACAAAAGGATTATTTAAAAATGCAGGCGCGCGACTTTTGATGCAGAGAAGGTAAGAAAAATGATGGTCACTTAAAAAGAGCCACCTCACCAAGATGACGGAGTCCATGACGAGCGAGGAAAAGACTCGCTGCATTACAGCTTTTCAGCAATTTTCTTGGGGTAGAAATGGTACCATTCGAGTAAAAAAGCTCGCCAAAGTTATGCGAAGAGCTGGATTTGCACCCACAGATAACGAATTAGAAAAGATCTTTCGAAGGTTCTTGGAAATCAACTCGATTACATCTCTCATTATTCAGCTGTAGAGGTCAGGCAAGCATCACCGAGGAGATGTTTTTGATACTTATGGAAGAATATAAATCCGATCTGCAAATCACTCAGGATCTGCACGAAGCTTTCCGACTCTTTGATGAAAGCGGCGAAGGGTACTTTACAACCAGCAAAATACGGTAAGGCTGGACTTCAGTGGTTTGGTAAGGTTAAAAATAAGGGAAATGCTGCTGGCAGGTGATGAGGCACTGACCGAGGAGGATGCTGAGGCGCTGTGCAGTCAAGCGGACTTGGATGGAGACGGAAAAGTCTACTTTAGTGGTAAGTATTATTAGTCTTACCTCTCCACAGCTTGTCTGACTGGTTCACTGCAAGTCATGTGGCTGAGAACAACTCGTCCCGACTTATCATATCAATATTTAAACTAATTTAAGTAATTTTAAACATTTCTACTTCCATATTTGCACAAAATTTTAAGGATTCAGCAACATTTTGAGTTAGCCTCGGTCGTGTCTTTAAATGGTGTCCATATATGGAAAGAATCCAAAGCACAAAGTGCTAATAAACTCTCTTTTGCAAATAGAGATGCTTAGTTGCCACACCTAATTATGAAGCTTTCGCTCTACCCCACGGATTCCATGTTAAGTGTGTTTTTCGAAAATGACTCATTATGTATGTCAACGTTAATTTATGATGGCAAGAATGAACATTGCTAAGAGGAGGCCGAGGGGGTCATTTAGATGAACATACGTTTCCTGAAATGGTAATTACCGACACAGCTACTACCACGAAAGTCATAATCCGAGGACTTAAAAGGCAAAGTAAATCTCAAAGACTAAACTGAATCTCACTCTGAATCCCTTCTTACTTTCAGATTTCGCTCGCGTGATGATGACGCCGGCGAAGGAGCCGATGCAGCTTTGAATAGAGTTTGCTAAGGAGGCGATTTAAGCCGCTGCAATCTTGATCTATGCTTTTAGACATCTGTCGAGAATTTTTGCACAAGAACAAACATAAGGTTCTCAGGAATATGTTTACGTATTTAACTGCAACTTTGATTTATGGTGGAACAGTCCAATGTAGTAGAAAATATTGCGATTACCAAGAGATAAACAGCATTGGCGAACGAAAATATGGCTTGTAATTTGAGCACCTAAATTCGGCATGATGATAAGTAGAGTTTTCTAAGTGCGAATTCTGGTCAAAATTTAGTAGTCTGTTCCGATTGACTCCTTTCTACGTGCATTAAGCATGAGATTATATTCTAGCATCAACATTCTTAGTTCCCTCGATCTGACTTTGACTTTGATTTTTTGCATAGCTAAGTGGACTTAATTTAAGGCTTCCTAAAGCAAATATCAAGCTACTTCTCAACGCTCAATGAACCAACAGGGTCATAGTAGCCTGACAAAAAAAGAAGCCATGATGCCAGGGCAGATTATGTACTGTCGACCTATAGAAGGGCTGTAGGGCTAGTGAAGCGGCCTTAAAAAGCCTGAGCTGCTCAGCTGAGGTACAGCGGTAGGGCCTTAAGTCTAAGTGAATCCTAAATGAAAAGTTAGACAAGTAATCCAAGCACTACATGTACCTAAAATCCTTCTAGGTGTTGTCATCACCATTCATTTGGTTAACCTCTTGCGCCTGCTATCACATCATAGTCCAGTCGATGACGTAAGAAAAACTTCCACCAACCAACCACGTCAATCATGGAATTTAAGTGCAACTGAGAAGGCGTCTGATCCCCATGTTACCGAAACCTCTTGGTGATTCCAGTGGGTCGGAAGTTTCGCCTTGCTTAGAGACTACCTTGAAGGAAGAAGAATGTGAAGGCATCACGTATGAGCACCGCCAACTGTAAGAATACTGGCCCAAAAGCAGAGTCATGGAGCAAAGGTTTTCTAAAGATGAGGACTTGCACCTGTTCTTCCCCGCCACTTTGTTCTCACTTCAGTGCTGTGCAACCTTATCTATCTTCTGCGATCAGTCCAGCTAGTAAAGAGGCGGTGGATGTGTCGCGGTTCACTCATTGACATCCACAAACAGGTATGATGAACTGCTCCATAAAAAGTTTACCAGATGGTTCATGGCCACGGTCGGTGTGCTTCCATCTGTTGGCAGCATTCCTACAGGACACGGGACCAGAGTAGTTGCAGAAGGTTGAACGTCATTTCCATTCCCTCTATTAATAGACATCGCAGATTCTCTCATCTTTTACATGTGTCCTCTTCCCGTCATCTTAACATTTACCATTCAGTGGTAGAAATCAGGGTGTTATTCCTTTGGGACCGGTTTCGTTTTCCACTTCCGACAATGCCCCAGGTCGAGACTTCCCTGAGGACGAAAGAAGGCGTATTACTTAGACAGATTATATATTGCCTACATACAGAAGAGCTGGGATGGTGGAGGAAGACCCAGATCACTGACATGGCCCAGAAGCCATACCGTTAAGCGGAAGAACATTGACCGTGCCCTTCAGTGCTCGCATTACCAAAACGAAGAGTTAAGCAAACATCCAATGCAGTACAATGCAAACCTTTCAAAAACAAGGCCGCAAAACTCATGTTACTAACTTCTACCCTTCTTACAGGAGGTCTAAAATGTCCTTTTATTTTCGCAAAATAAAATAGACTCATATAAGTCTTCATCTCAACTTGCCAATAAAAACCTTTGCATGAAGTAACTAAAGGTTCCTTAGACTCAGATAATACGTCCAATTCCCATGGGTGGAGTCGTTAAAAATAATACAAGTTTAGGGTGTTATGTACGGATTACGATGATTGACAATTTTCAAAGCCACATTAATGAGTGTATTACTATTTCGCAGCGAGAAGTGCAAATACAAGTTCTCATAATGGAGTTAGGGAGAAGTGGTGTCTATGCAAACACAAAAACGAAGATTTTGCATCGCCTCTAGACTTCCCTAAAGAGGAGTATTTGTCTCCGACGTTGGGAAGGACTGGGGTACCCCTGACATTGCCCAGGGGCCCTACCGCTGAGCGGAAGCGCAGTAGCGGAGCCTTGAGTGCCAGGGAAATCAAACAAACGAATTTGAAATGTAATCATATAATTACCGTAGCGTCCTGAGACTTCTTTGAAGACGAGAGAAGTCGCAATGCTCGGGCAGCCGGCAGAAGGTACAATGGTTAATCAAGTTGCCCTTAAACGAAACTAAGAGTTTAACAAGAAGCGTATTGTCTTACAAGTTCATTGTGTTAGTTGTACAGCTTTGTTAGCATTGGCAAAGCATTATTTTAGCAATTACAGTTTGTATTCTTCTTGGACCAGTGTATCCAGACATAATGCATAAATTTAAGGCAGAACAGGAATCCTCACTTGCAATGGTTGCAATTGTTATTAAGTTATTTTCAATAACTTTCCTCCAACTGTCACTTTTCTCGGACACTGTTTGCGGAAATGGACAGACAAATAAGAGCAAGAGAAGTCCAAGAAATACCTTTATTTGCTGATTATACGTCAATCAAGGAAGTAAACCTAATTCTCTCATTAATTGCCATAAGTCAGTCATATACGGTCAAATACAACTTATAGGGAAAGGAAGATATGATACTGCGCTCGGTTTATGTTGCATGAGCAATCGCTTAAAATGAAATTAGAACGAGAAAAAAGACTACTTGTGCAAGGTCAATGCCACAATAAAAAGTGGAGGTCTCCAAACTTATCGATGCATGCCAATAGGCCAAAACTTTCAATTTTTGCCATAAAAAATGGCAAACACCTCTCATTTTCCCGAATTGACCAGCAAATTTGGTTATTCGCAGTACTTAACCTATCTAGCCTACTGAGTTTAACTGTTAAAAGAAATTCATGAAGCTATTTCGCCTAATAGTATGTAATAGGCTCTAGTTTTCCTTCCTACACCCAGGCTTTCATAGCCCTGGAACGAGAAGATGGGTAAGACAATGATATGCTTTATGGGATAGTTATTAATAAAGAGCATATGTTCCACGGTTTAAGTGTGCTTGAGGTAGGGTTTCGCCTCCTTGACGGTTGATGTTGTACAATCCGTCACAATGCTCGTACTTACAGATCGCCTCGCGCCTAAATGTGTATTCTACAAGAGATGTATTGCAATGTTCCTCAAAAATAGCCTGTAGAGGAGCAAAAAAGATAAAATACTCGATTTTCTATCCAAAATGCAACGGAGGAAGCCAATTTAGGAAAAAATTGCCTTAGGAAGGAAACTCATCCACCAAACTCAAGAAGTCTGACAACTCTTAAATAGGTAGGCTTCGGATAGGATGTTGCAAGATAATGCTATTTCTCCTTCCTAAAAATGCTGCTGGCAAAGTAATTTAAGCAATGATAAAATTTTAAACTAACTTCACAATTTACCGCTTAACAGTTTGAGATCAAGTAATCGTTTCTTACAGATTACCCTGCCTCTCAACATAGATTTCCGTATTTGATTTGTTTTGTGTTACACGGAGTTTTATCGGAAAGAAAGAGTTAAAAATAAGATTCTTAAAAAAACCAATGTTGATTTCTAATGACCAACAAGATTTCTTGCTTTCAGGTTGCAAAATCACCCAAGGTAAAGCCGACCTTTCGATTTCCGTGGTCAGTAAGGAAGAACAAATCTTTGGTAGCTGAATCAGAATTCAGCCCTTGAGGCTTATTCTAATATTTTTTTTAGTATAACGAGAACTTTGGCATTAAAATTTCTGCTGATAGAGCTAAACCATCCTAGGACGGTGTCCCTCAGCTTGTTTTAATAGCCATTTTGTGTGCTAACTCTTCAAAGTTAGAAATAGAAGAATTTGTGCGTGCTTGTGTCTTTTGCTCCCACAGAAAGATTTGCCTCTCTTAGGAGATCTAATAAAGACAAATTATGGATTTTGATGTGATGTTCTACCCCGCTGGCTAAACGGTTAAATGAACGGCTGAGAAACATCTTGTCTGAGATTACCTTGGATAAACAATCACTTGCCCTTGAAACTTTTGGGAGATTTAAATAACTTACTATGGCCGTGTTTATCGAACATCTTTGTTTGTACAAGCCGACAGTAATGGCGGCTACTTTGATTAGAGGCTTTGGCTCCAGACAGCCTCAAGCGTAGGGGGACCTACTTGAGACCTATTATTATGCCTGATAAATTTAAATGTATACATTTATTTGAGGTATAGCAATAAGCTATTCGAACCATCATATCGATTCAGCTTATAAGAGTTAAAAAGGATTCCGGCCTTCTTCTAGGTAAAATGTCTACCTTATAACGACAGTATTTGATAACTGTTTCAAAAGTACCAAATCCAATGACCTCCCTGAACTTTTTGGTCAGTCCCTAACGCAAACGTGTAAATTACAGCCTTTGAGGTCGTCATTTTTCCGGGTTATTAGCTTCCAATGGGAAGTGCACTGCCTCTGATGCCTGCGCCCAATGGGTTTGGACTGACGGGAGGCTGATTGCTACACAGCAAGCTGTATCTAAATTTAAAAAAACCCCCACAGCTTTTATCAGGTATTTTTGAGGGTTCAAACAAACAGGATAAACCTCTAAATTCACAGTTTGGAATTGGCATTCTGAACGCCTATAAAACGCACGTCTGGATTCCCGAAGTCGGTAAATATGCCCTGATAAAAACCACATCCAGTGAAAACCGCTTCCATACATAAATGATGAAAATGTATGAAGCAAATTCACCCCTTCCAGTTGAAGTAAAGCAAACTTCGACTTTGTTTACTTACCATTTCTACACTACGCAGATGGTGTTTACAACTTTAAAGGGACGGAGGCATAATCCCATTCTGCCACCAGTTAAGCCGAAGGGCTTTAAACAAATTACACTTGAAAGTCCTCCAAATGACAGGAAAATGAGATAAATTATGTAATATCCTTCTTTATTCTTACAAACCTCGACAAGGTAGTCAAATCATAAGGGACTGAGGGAATACAACTCAACTTCTGCAACATAAAAGGAGAGGAAGAAAAGTGTACACTTTTAAAAATTTTCTTTTTTGGAAGAAAAGCATTGGAAAAGTTACAGTGGGCAATCAGATAAAGCAGTTCGGCGTGGAATTGTAGGCAGTCAAAGCATCAAGTGGATGAGGAAGAAAGTACATTCCTGTAAAACAACAACAGCCACATCCGGAAGTGATGGCGGTTGCGATTTGCAGAGATAAAAACGACTTGTTTTTAAGTAACGGAAAAAAGAGTAATTTTAATTGAAAAGAAGCAGGTAACTCTTAAATGCTTCCTTTGTTTTAAAATTCATTAAAGCCTGCTTCGAATGTCCAGCAATGTGTTAAAATCTGCTTTTACATAATAAAAAGGGAAATTCTTTCCCAAATTTTAAGTAAGAAATGTAGTTTGTAAAAGAAATTATTCATGGATGTTCACAGAATCATAGATAAGCGTCTTCTTGCTTTTCTACTCCTAGAGTTCAAGACATTGCCAACTCAAAAAAATTGACACACTAAGCAAAGACTGGAATGTGGAAAAGGGTATGAGTGTAGCGCCCCGAGTCTTTCCTAAAGTCGAATGAAATGACGATAAATGGGCAGAATGCATATTACTGGCCTACAGGAGAGCTAAGCGGGCTACTGCCATGGCCCCGGGACCTTGCCGCTAAGCGGAAGCACGGCAGTGGAGCCTTTGGTGTCGCAAAACCAAAAAAGGAGTATAACAAATCATTAAAACATATATTTATCCTTCAACCTTATTGGGTCCAGGTCCTCCACAAGGGCGTCATTGGGCATATGGGTTTGCAGGAGGCATGATGAGCTGTTTACAGAGGCGACGGATGAACCGGCAGTAAGGCGAAGCTTATACCGATAAACAATCATGTAACACAAATAGCGCCCGGTCACCATGACCAAACTTCCAGCTGGCGATGGAATTAGTAGATAAAACAACAAACTAATAGTGTAAAACGGTTATGAAAGTGAAGATTTACGTAAAATCTTGCAAAGTTATGATGAATGGCAAATACGTAATCGGTTACGCATCTTTAAAGTGATCCATACGAGTGCGTTGGTTAACTCTTGATCGGATTAAAATCAGTGTAGAAACTGGATTCTATTAAATGACATAAACCGATAACCAAGCACAATGCTTCTTTAACTCTCTGTTTCAAAATCGCGGGCACTATGTACTCCTGCTGGGCTGCATGGCCTCCAGACCTCGGAGGCAGCCTCTCTTCCTTACCGTGCGTCGGCAATACATGCTTCGCTCAAGCGCTATGGCTTCTTTTGTCCGCAGGTCGATACACAAAACTGGCCTTTAGAAGTGCTTTAAATGGTTCAACTTGGTGCATAACAGTCAATCGTCTTCAGATTCTCATTTAAGAAAACGAATAATCATTTAGATGCACAACTTCCACATTTATAAGCCCTTACATCTGCTAAAAATTTTGAGATATTATAACTGGTTCCTCACGATCTTCTAAAGATCATCTGTGCTAGATGTTCAACGAACACGCTATTCACCAAATCAACTCAATGCTTAGTAATTTTTTGAGTAATATGTCTGGCAAATCTGAGAGGTATGGGTTCAAAAAGCCGTTTAGATTACCACTTCAGGCTTCACCAGAAAATTATTTGGCGAATAATATCTAGTGCGAAACCACGTCTTTACATTTGCCTAATGAATCAAATAGGGACCTTGGTATTCGGTCCACGTACTTTCTGTTGGCGGTTCCCAATCCTTACTGGATATTCTCCAGTGGATCTTATCTCCGTTCCCTCGCCCTAAAATATTTGCAGGAGAAGCGGCTATGTTCTTTAATGGGAGGCTATGTTAACGTGAGATGGCATGGGTGGATGAGGGCACAAAACACAAATCATAGAAAAGATTAACACCAAGTTCGCTCATCGCATGGATAGAAGGCTCCCTGTTTCAATGCGTTTTTCATCGCTATGACTAATCGCAAGAGCACCATAAAGTATCTGCCAACAGTCAATAAACAGTGAAGATTAATCCGTTCCCTCAAAAACTGAAAAAGTTGGAAGGCGCCTTTTAAATTTTGGGCCAAAAATAAACTGCTTTCACCCTTCAAACTCATTTTTCACATTTAATTTTACAAGAGTACTAATTGATGTGGAGCTGGGACTGATTAGAGTTTTTTGTAAACGCTTAGACCGATTCAATACGATCTTCGAATGGGGTGAAGTTTGCAGGGGCAGATCCCAGTCTGTCTTAGCCTGGTAAGACCTATTAACTTTACAATGAAGAATGCGTAGGCGAACAAATGCGTTTTTTAGTGCGTGTTGTACTTTGGCGAGGATTCTGATTGTCAAATGGGGTGATGCAGAAATTGGCGCTTCGAGCCATCTGTTCAGTATGAAGCGCCAAACAGAAAGGATATTAAATCAGTTTTACTCCGAGACTCTCATAAATTTATAGATAAGTGGTTATTGCTTCATGGCCATACAGTCGCAAAAAAGCAGTAAAATAAACTTTCTGCTTCTTTTTTCGCAGGAATAATCCTAATCGATGACGGATTGTTGACCTGACTCACTTAGTGAGCCTCTCCAACCTAGTGCATCGAACTATAAGTAGCGAAAGGGAAACGATTAGACTATAAATACTTCTCATTTTGCTAACCAACATGTCAGTTTTGTTATCTGGAAAGATACGATGGTAAATAATGCAAATGTAAAAGTTGTGATGGTGGAAATATCTTTCCCCACGTTCGTGCGACAGCAGAAAATCAAAGATGCACAAGAATTTATAATGGAAAAAACATGTAAGAGAACCACAAGTAACTTGGCTCATTCAAAATACAGTAAAACCTGGTTTTAAGGCGCCATTCAAACCCATTTGACGCATTTTTCCCGAAGTCACTAGCGGTTTGGTTAAGATATGTCCGAGTCACTGAGGTCATGGCTTAGAGCGTTGACGCCGATGTGGCAGAAAACTTTACATAAGATTCAGATCTACAATTTTTAAGTTTTCTAACTATTCCAAATTATAATCTGGAAGTGTAAGTCATTTTAACGGCATCATTGGACATTTTGCGCGCAAAATATTTAACAAACCGGAAACACTACTAGCCTTAGTGATGCGCTTTGTACTGTGCCACTTTCGTCCATTCTGTAATGCTTTGATTGTTGGCTAAACTCTTCGATCTGTTTACCGAAGAAACCGAAGGGCTCGGCCGTTGTACTTAAGCCTAGCAACATTGTCTCTGAGTCATACCAGTAGCCCCAATCCCTTTTTACGTCAAAAAAGCGTATTCTGCCCAGGTACAAAGGCGCCTTTTGTCTTCAGAAAAGTCCCGAAGTGCTACAGATGTCTGTGTGCCTACGCTGAATCTACAGGAATGGAATAAAATTTTAAGCTTTGGCATATATATTTGAGGTTAAAGCTTGAATGGTTCGCATCCGTGGAGAAACTGATATATTATGCGATACCACTTAAAATTCATTTTGGAATGGTAGGACGAGAATTGCATTTCTAAACTATTGATACGAACGCAGATTTAACGCAAGCTTTCTAATACCTGACTACCAGGTAAGCAACCATCGTGTGTAACTTCGGTCTGCAACCACGAGGCCACTTCCTGTCTGAAAGGTTCGCACTCTTTTGTCTGTGAGTTCCAGGCTTCATTTCCAGCTACAGACTTCATGTATTGCATCTACACGGTCACCTTGCACTGCAGTGAGCAAAGGAGTTCTGAAGAGGTCAAGATTCCCCACAGTGGGCGTCATTTGTTTTGTAAAAGTAAAGTGCTATTAACTGACGAATGATGGGGGTGTTTAGCAAACGTGAACTGGGCGGTGCGCTGTGCCTTGCCTCCTTTACCAAATGCCCCCGCATCTACCCTGTGGTGACCCTGGTGAACTTGTCTGAACTGGGAGAATCAACGGGGTCGCTGGCGCCTCGGCTGCTGATACAGTCAAGCTGAAAGCATATAGTAGTGAAACGACAACTTCCCCAACCTCCGCAAGTGAGGCCACTTAACGGAAAACTTGGGACATTGTTTGCTGACCCGAACAAGATAAAACATGGAAGTGGCATGTCAGTTAATGGGCCGGCTTCCAGCCCAATTCCCCCATCAACTACACGGACCACCACTCGTAAAAGCATACGTGCTTTTGGTCATCCACGAAAAAGTGCGGACAACGATATACAAGAGGATCATTTAGAGGTCAACTGACCGAACACCGCAGGTTGTGCCATCTGATACCATAAGTTCACCCACGACTAGTTCGGTCTGCGGCAGAGGTGCTTGGGTTCCTTGGAAGGGATTATCAAGGAAACAAATTCGTCCACTTGGAATGCCCCCTTTCCCAGTTTCAAATGGATTGGTTCTTCGTGAAAAATAAAAATATCAGCAACACTTTCAGTTAATAATTAAGTGTAGGGGAATCCACGAGATGGGTTCAAAAGAGGCGCAGAAAGTTGTGATGAAGCGAAGTAGTAAGTCCTCATGATGGAAAGTTGCCGAAATGGGTGAGCCACTGCAATGATCGCTTTCACCAGCTCCAGCATGCTGATGAAGTTAGGGCTCAGCTACTCGGAGGTGAAAACGGGCCCGTATAGAAACTAGTGATAGATGGCATTTATGGAGTACAGTGGATAAATCCCCCACAAGCCTGTGACCACTGTGCACCGCATTGAATGTTAGTTGCGGAGACATCGCCTCAAAAGAAGAAGAAGAAGAAGAAGAAGAAGAAGAGACTGTACAAAAATGCACAGCACAAGGGATGCTCCGCGCAAGAAATAATATGATAAGTGAAATGGATGAGGAGTAGGCTGAGGACCACTTCAAGACTGCAGGGACGGTGGCGGTACTCAAGAAGACAGAGCGATAGAGAGTGAATTTTGGACTAACGAAACAGGTGGAGCGTTCACTCCTCTCTGAGTGCCTCTCATAGCAGGTGGAGGAAGTCTGGCGTAAACGAAAACGATTGTCTTACAATTGAGTGGGAAGAAAAATGGCAAAGGAGGTGGCTGAATCACCTCTCTGCTATAATTATTTTTTTGCCCGAGATCTCATATAACCTCGGCGCCAAGGGAATATGGAACGCAAACTACTATTATCCTATTAAAAATGGAAGGGGATCATGCTACTCATTACTGCCAAATCAGTATACATCATACTAACTTCCAATTTGCACAAGGCTTCATTTATGGATTTACCTATTGTTTGATTTTCGTGAGCACTTAAGTCTCTGCGATTGTTATTCTGCTAAACGGCATGGCTTCCGAGCCATGCCAGTAGCCCTTAAACCCAGCCCTTCTGTGCGTTGGCAAAACTAATTCAACCGTAGTATTGTGTCTGCTTTCGTATTTAGAGAGGGCCTAGCGCGCAGCATCGGGAGCAGTGGAAGGCGAACCCGATCCTGAAGGACATCCACCTTGATTTCTATTGTTGAACGGTAAACATTAACGTGACGAAAGGTGAGCACAGGCGATGACTTTTATTAAAAGGGCTTTACTTTGGGGGCACTGATGGCCTCGGTTGTTGTACTCTAGATCATTACAGTAGCCCCTAAACCATTCTGAAAGATTGTTTCAAAGGAGAGGTACTTCAAATTTTATTATAAAATGCTAATTCTTAACGTGACGTTAAAAGAGCATGTGCTGCGGATGGAAGATTTCGTGACGATTCCTAGCAGAAAGGCTAAAATGCTAACAAATAAAGTGACACTACCCGTGAATCATCATAAAAGTTTGATACGGAGCTATTTGCTGTACCTGCATGAAGATATCAATGGAGAGAATGCGCTGAACTTCCATCTCTCTACTAGCTGGATAGAACCCAGATAGATATGCCTAGACAGGACTGAATTTGGGACAATTTGACCAGGAGGGCTAGACACAAAACCCTATCTCTACAAAACCACTTTAAACTCCGTCCCTTGTTCTATAGTGTTGCCTTGGGGCCAACGTTGCCGCGACTAGCGACGGACATACCTGACGGCTGGCACATTCGATGGCTGCCGCCGTTGATTCGTGTTTGCCTTTCTTACAGCATCAACTACGTCATGGCGGCCGATGAGGGAAGTTGCCTTAAGAGAGCATTGAAAGCGATCATTGAAGGACGAGAGGAGCCTTAGCATACTTCGCTTTGAGTAGTGCGAGCGCTTAAAGCTTACCATTTAGGCTTCCACACCGTGGCTCGGCTCCCATGCTTACAAATCGCTAAAACAGATATGTACTGCTTTGTTCCATTCACCTATATGCACTTGCGAGTAGTAGCTCAAAAAGCACAGTAATTTAGACAGCGAATCATTCGTAAAAGGCGTCGAGTGGAGCTCAAGGCGCGAAAACTTCTGATTTTCTTACATATTTTGTGAAATGGTATAACATACCTTCTCAGATAATCGCCTTCTAAACGCATACTTTTGTTAAAATAAAAAGCATATCATTCATAAGATAGTGCCATCTTGAGACATTAATGCGGTCAAATAAAAGCGATGCGCAAAAACCAAAGCCTGCCCCTACTCCATAAGATTGAGATGAAAGCGTAAGTCGTTTTTACTGCCGCTTAAAGTGTTTCATCTCCTAAGTGGGATGGCTATTCTGGGAAGGGAAAAAGGTGTATGAGCCAAGGATGTTCAATGTAGAAGAGGCTTCAAACTTTGACATCATCCGGAAACAAGCACAAAATGCGAATTCATACATGAATAAAGTCGTGGTTGACGTAAAAATCAAAATCTAAAGCAAGCATAGAAAATTAAATAACCAAAAAGTAACTCCACCTATGTGATATACTAGCGCTGCCCTAATCCATTTTGCTTCTGCAGGAGTTAATGCAATAAACTTTTACTTGACGCGCTGTTTTTCTCCTACTTTTCCCACGTTTCACTCCAGTTCGGGCATTGGTGGTTGATACAGGCAAAGAAAGTCGGAGACAAAAGTAAAGGCATTTCTTGAAGAGGTCATTAACTTGCTTTAAGATCTTGGTGGGTTTTTATGGCCAAAACGAGACAACTTTGAAGGAAACTAGTAAAATCTAGCGCATGATTTAAGGGTGAAATGTCTTTTGCTTTCGTTTAAGATCGAATTACAGAATTACAGGAAGAACACTAGGTTTTCCTATTTTGCCCATTAACTTTAGAGCTTCGCGGTTTTGCTGATGGGTCTTCATCGCCAATTTCATGATAATAACAATGAAACAGAAGTCCTGCAACTTTTACTTTGTAAAGCCTTTAAAATATTCATTTTTACTGCCTTAAGTTTACAAAACTGCGCCTCCTTCTTGCTCAGTGTTATTATTCAAAGTCGCAAGCGCTACGAGTTTCATTATCTCATCAAAAATAAAATTTCTTTATAAACGGATTTACTTTAAAGCCTTTGTGACCACTTCGTGTCCATTAAGCATGATGAGAAACGAAGAGAATTTGAAATTTACCCAAGTATTTTAATTCTCCTAGCCTCTCGCCCAGGTTTCAGAGGGCGACTGTAAGATATTATCTGGTCGAACTATAAACGAATACTATATGTTAAAAAATCGTCTATCTAGAAAATCTATTTTTTCGCCGAATCAGTACATTTAAATCTTTGCTAATGCTCAAAAATTATTTCAGGAAGTGTCTCCACAAGTTTCATCGCCTCTTTAAGCAATGTATCAGCGGGCGGGGAGAAACGAAAAGGGTTAAAAAACCACATAATTGACAGTGGAAAATTAGTATTCTCAAGAGGAGTAAAAACTAAGTTGGAGTTGACAGACCTACCTGGTCTTAGGTCAAGAGAGTAGCATTTAAAGAAGGGTTAGTACTGCAGCATCTCAGCTTTTGAACTTTCAGTGACCTTTACTTTGCTGTAAATGGAGAAGTGAATACCCGCAATTGACTCGATTGTATCCGACTCGCCAACGTGGCAAAATAACAACCAGAGTCCAAAATTACCTAAAAAAGATAAGCTCTATAATCATGTAAAATCTGGCAATAAAATAGATTGCAACCTCACTGCTTTCCCATCGATCGAACCTGCACCTATAATGTCACATGGGGAGGTTTTATTTTTTGTTTATTTTAGTACTATTCCATGTGTAAAGGTCCATCACAAGCAATGTTCTAATCTCGGCTACACAGCACGACAGAGCAACCTTATGAGAGTTTCATAATGCCTGTTAAATTATACGAACTGTTTAGTAAAATTAGGTATGCAAAGTTACTAACGTCAAGAATGAATACTACGATGAGGGCTAGGGACTGCAGGGAATGTAACACACTTGACCATGGGAGCGCTTCAATTCCCGTGTCTTTTACCACCCTTTGGGATGACGTGACTTCTTGTTCATGCCTATAGCCAGCCAGCCCTCCCTACGGTAGTAATAAACCACCAATCTCTGATGACGTGCCTAATTGTGCCCTCGGATTTGACTCTGGGACTGCAAATCACGGTGAATGGCATAACATTTAATATTTACACTTTTCTGGCGTCAGTGTCGTTAGTCGTTTCAGACAGCAACTATTCGGCAAAAAACCCGCAACTTGAGGTACAGTGACAGTGACTGCGTTTACTAGCTCTGGGAACCATTCATTACCCCTGAAGACGGCGCTCCCGTGTGGGACGTGGAGAGCATACAAATAGTCCTTTTTCCAAGTACCCAAAACTGTTAATTGTACATATTTTTAAGGGGATGAATAAAAGCCATAGTCCAAAAGAGATAAATTTTTATTTTAAACGATCAACAAGGTAAAAATTGTTGCGGATTTAGTGTACGAAGCTATTGTTTTTTTTCACGCTAAGTGCATGATCATTTGTGCAGTACAATAAGCCGTGTCTTTTTCATGGGAAGATTCGAGGATAAAAAGTGTATTTTGATCATATAAGTTACATTTACTTCACACATTAATGGAAAGTGTTGGCGCCAAAGCGTATTTTGCACAAAAAGTTTTCCTAAATGGCAAAAAACGGTTGAAATCCATGATGTGCTCTTATTGCAGCTAAAAAGATAATTTAGTCGTTGAACGGGACAGAGGCAACAAAGTAGATGACTCAATTTAAGTTGCGATGTTTGTTGATTTAAAAATATAAACGTTGTGGGAGAAAACATATACCGGAGCTAATAATGTTTGAAGCAGTGATTGCAAATCCGGTTTCAACCGTTTCGAACGCTCTTTTAATACACGATCGGTGTACTTTATTCTGAATAGCATACAATAACCAGTGTGGCCTATAATTTTGGTAATGCGTGGATTAACTGACTTCAAATCATCTTACCTACCTGAAGGCGCACAACTGTGCAAGATGTAAACAATACTGCTTAGATGAAGCATATTTTTTGGACCACATGCGAATCCCCAACGACCCCCTGTCAGCCGCAGTTTGGGTTACCACTATGATCTCCTGGTAATTGCCTTAGGTGCCATCAGTTACCCATCCATATGGTCAAAATTAGGCTGGAAGAGCACGCTTTATGCAATTTTAAGGGAACTGCCTCGGTGACAGCAGTAGGTGAATCAGATCAGATCAGATCATTTTGCAATGTTTGAGAGCCTCCAGCATCATCAAGCCACTAAACCATTCCCGGAATTTTCGCTACGGATCCACGAAAGCTGGTTGGACACACAAGGGACGCTTATTTAGTAGGACCCTATATATCTCTTAAGGCATATGCTATGGAGTATACGCATATTTCACCTTAGTGCAGTGGTATTTTGTCTCTGCCACTTATTAACAATCCGCTTGCCCCTCTTCACACTCAAAATGGTGCAATATCCAGACTGGTGTACTTAATAATAAAATCCACGGATGATCTTATTTATTATCGGCGTGCAATTTACATGCCAACACCGTTTTTCCATGTAATTGGTTTTTATGGATCGCTTTCCTTCCACCTTAAAATCACAGGCAACTCCGAATTTTAAATCCCGATAGAAGAGAATGAAAGTGAGGTGTAATGCCCTATGAGAGCCCGAAAAAATAAAATTACAAAGCACAAATTTATAACTGCATAAAGTATTAAACAGCTACGCTTACTCTTTAAACAAACAAGCTGTTTAACTGCTTAGGAACTAAGGAATTTTTAACTTCAGCATTGTCATAATGTGGACCTATTAGTGTAAAATCCTTTGCTGTTGCATTTAAACGCCTCATTAAACATTTTAACGGAGGCGTTCCTTAGTACAAATAATTGTTACTTCTGCAAGACTGCAATTTTATATTTATAGGTAAAGAACAAGGCCGGTGGTCGCCTCAGAAAACATTCACTATGCACTACATCCTGTTAAAAATTAAAACAATGCATGGTCCCGAAATTTATGCATTTAATGTGTTTGTTGATGTTGGTTTCGAGTCACGTGGTTTTCTGCCTATTCTCAACGGATTATCACTCATTGCCGGATGGTATAAGAGGGATGGTATTCTCGTTTGTCATCACCGCCCATTGACTTATTTTACGTAATCACAACTACTCGGTAGGCTACTGCTTTTTGCATCCTCTTGAGGACAAAATCAAGCAATCTTCCGTGGCTTTTGCAACAGAATTAGTTGTTTCTAAGCCGATCAAACTAATACCGACCCTACGACCCGCCTAAACCAACAAGCTCCTATTCCTCAACTGATAAAAGTGAACCCACTCCAGTTGCTAAACTGAGGTTATTGGTTTTGCTGCTTATTTTTTTACTATCGCCGTAAGTAGGTATTTGTCAAGCTGAGTTTATGATTTGAATGCCCATCATTCTCACAGTAATGCAGACAACTATAAACACGCACACTCTCCTGCTTGTCAAAGGTGAATTCTCTGTTCCTATCGTGCGAATAGAGGCGCCTAAATAATTTCACAAGATGAATTCATTGTTGACATTAATTGCGAATTTATGCAAAAAATGTTCAAAGTTATCTGTTCTGTATAAGGTATCACAGGAAACGGGGAATTCTATGCTACTAAAGCCTGGATGATAGGTGTGAATACCGGCAAAGAACCTATGAATAGTCATTTAACCACTCATTTTCGAGCAGGCATCAGTTTTCGTGACGCTACGGTAATCTGGTATGCTTCCCATTAACCTTTCGGGCTAATTTTTTCTCATGGATATGATCTTAATAGGGTTTCTCGTTACTTCTCTGCTTGGAAAATTTACATTATTAAATGTCATGTTACATAATTATGTATTTGCCATGTGCTTGCCTCTGGTAGCTAGTAAAACTGCTACTTTAAGAAGGCTGACCTCCAAATTGGACTTTGAAGCCTCAAGGTGAATGAGCACTCTAAAATTCCTAAAGGAACCGAATTTCGAGGTAATTTCAGTTTTTGTACCAATAATGATAACATATTCACTTTTTAACTGTTAGCTACATTATCGAAAGACTTATAGGAGTCTTTGATCTCTAATGCATTGCGTCCCAACGGTCAGCCTATTTATGTTTTTCACGAAGAGGGTTAAGTAGTCTAAGCAAGACGAGACCTAACGTGCCATAACAGCACATCCTACTCCACTTTTTAAAATCATTAGCGTATTTTCAAAGCCTTCAGCTACAAAACGGAATAAAACAAAAAACAATTAGCAGAAATAAAATGTAAGTAACAAAGCATCAGCTCTGCGATGCTACTCCACATTACGTGTTGCTAAACAGATAGTCCTAAGGCATCAGTGTAGAAGTGAAGTCTCTACAATGCAGAGCACCCCACAGACTCGATCGGTATGGAGGCTTAAGTTCTGATGGAACGCAACCATGCACACAAAGTGAGGAAGGATGTATCATTGACGTTAAGATCAAAGTCAACTGCGTTTCTATGAGAAATTGTCCGGCACTACCTCTGCTATTTGAAGCATTGACTGCTTTATGATGACCTATTTTAGAGGGGTGACCGACAGCTGTGCCCAAACCTAAACTCTAAAAATTAAGATGGTTTGGAGGAACTCGTATCCAGCCACGTGGACATTTTAGACTCGGCATTTTACACATCCTTTTTAATTTATGACCTTTTGACAATATCAGTTGTCTCTCAACCCTTTTTCATGCTAGCGGTAAGAATAATTGCTGCCGATATAGCGTACTAGGACTTGAGAAAAACAAGCGGTATGCTGAATTCGGGCCTAAGTACGCTCAACTGGACATTTGATGAACAGCACTTTGGGGAGAAAAATCGTCACCATAGTTATGGACTCATTCATTTCCTGCAATCCATTTCACCTTAAAGGCGACTTCGATTTGAAATACTAATGCTGCAGGATGGAATTCAGGGTGGATGGCGTTTCCATAAGCTCACAATCACTAATTAGAAAGGGTAGTACCTGCAAAAGATGTCATTTTTATGTTGATTCAATTCCGCGATAGGCGAATCATAACAGGCAATTAGCATTAGCGCATTCCTATTTACATGACTGGTTTCTTTTGCTCATCATCTCTGTTAACGCACGCACGCATCTATAATGCTCTGAGCATTTTCAAGCCTTTGTTTTGGTCAAGAGGTCACTGGGGGATCCGCTTTTGCACTTCTACTGAGCAGCATGCTAGCTGTACCTTGCCTGTAGTCCACCAGCCCTTCTCTAGGTCGGTACTAAATATTCTGGCCCAGTATAATGACTCCTTTTGCCCTCAGGAAAGTCTCGGGGCCCCACATTGGTGGCAGGGTAAAGCGAACCCAATCCTTTTACTGAAAGCCAAACCTTGACATGGCAAAGGAAGGTTATATGCTGCGGACTCGAAAATGATTCACTAATTGGCCAAATTAGCACTTTCAAGAAAGCCGAATTACTCCAATTTAATTAAGTTTTTTGAAATACCCGTTTTTGCGTCTCTGCCGCTCAACAGTCTTGCCTATGTCGGAAAATTAAAACTGGATTAACTAAAAAGAGGGCCGGAGTAGAAAGTGTTGCCTCTTTCTTTGAGATTTTGCTGAACTTACGCCCACCAACTATCAGCAAAACTGGTCAATTGATTTTTCACCCAATTTTATCAAATCTCAAAATTGTCAAATTTGTTCAACGGATTAAACTACTCATTAACCGATGCTTCCATACTGACTCAATTTACAGGGCAAATAAAGTGAAAATAAATGCAGCAAATTTCGAGGAAGTACATTTTAGATTCCTGGATTGCTGATGAGGTCAATTCCTTAAGTAGAGGCCACCTGCTTTCTAAGTGGAGGTTTGGGTACCACAAGTGGATTTGGAGTGTGGATGCTTTGCCTAAATTGGCTCGGTATGTAAAAGCGTAACATTTACCAAACCAATTAACTACCCATGGCGTCTTCCAGCACCTCCACTTGACCTAAGTTTTATATCTATGGTCGATACTTCGGAGAGCGTTTGGTGCCGACGTTAGCGTTAATTAGTTCCGATGGGTGGTGGGGGAGAAAACGTATTGCCTTTAAAGAGGGACATTAAGCCGAAAGAAGCACCTTTACTTCGTAAAAGTCACTTGTACAGACGCAATTGTTACTTGTTTATTTTGATTACACTAAGGTAGGCACTAATGGGGTACTCGCAAAATACCCCAAACTCTTACAAATACGATGAAACAAGTATGAAGACGGATTTACTGTGCTAGAAACCAAAGTACTCAGCTGCTATTTTTTCCTTCCCAGCGCTTGGTAGAATTTTTACTTTGGTATCCTACTCTTGTGGACATTTCACCATTGCCATCTTCATCAATCGCATCTATCCTAAGTCATCAATTCTTGAAGAATTTAGGGCATTCTGGTAAAGGTGCAGTAACTTTAACGCACAATTTACCATACTTATTACAAACTATCTGCAAAAAGTAAGACCATGACATCATCCATCAAAATTATAAAAAAATGGGTGATATTTTAATATACACAAAGTTTTCTCCCCGTTTGCAGAAGATTGGCATTCATCAAACATTAATGCAGTTAAGTGAGATCCTCCGGGAATGCCGGGGGAGTGAAGAACCGTGTCCTCTGGCAAAATTGAGTAAATGAAGGTATTATATAAAGAAAGAGCATTACAGTTCCTAAACTAACTCCTAAATCGAAATGATGTTTGCCTGAATGTGATTTTTTAGACTTATGTCAAGGAAAAGTGTAGACGAGGTAATGCTGAATGTTTAAAAGACTACCTTTCGCCCTATGTGTCTCATTTGATGTGAACACCCATCGTTGAAAAACTGTGACCCGATAGGGGTTAAACTTTCGTTCCACGTCAGTTTCAAAAGGTGCCCACAAGGCCAAGCAGTAAGAAGCACTGAGGTCGAGAAAAGCACACAAATTTCGTTATCACTTGCAAGATTTGCAGACATTCGAGTAGTTTGTCAGTTATGCTATGCAATGTAAGTACAGTATTTAATGCAGCAGACCTGCCTCTTCCTGTGCCTACCATAGCTTCAAAATATCGGTTCAAATGGTGTCAGAAATGCATTTATCGGATTTAACGGCAAAACTTTCCATGAATCAATAAATTTTGTTGATCAGTAATGTACCACTAAGGCGCATAGTTCCCAATGACAGGAATTTAATTCGAGCCCTGTTGATTTTGAGGAATACGCAATATCCAAAAGTGTAGTGTGCTTTAGAAGAAGTGGAGTACTTTTCTGTGAATATAATCTCCAAAAACACAGAGAAGAAGTTATGGAGAGAATAACTGCGAACGCTGCAAGAATGTTTGCCAAGTAGAGGGAAGAAAAGGTAACTGTAGACATGTATGGCTCCTTGAAGGAAGTCATAGTAACAAGTTGAAATTGCATCACCGACGTGGAGAGGGGCTAGTGGCTAGGGGCTATTGTCATGGTCCAAAGGCCATTCCACTTAACGGAAGTAAGTACTGTGGCAGAGCTTCAAAAAGCCGCAAAAATAAAACTAAGAGCTCAACAGATAGTTAAAATATTGACCAAACCTAACCCTCATTTGGAGCGTCGTATTTGGCGCTCCTCATGTTCTACTTCCCGCACCGGTCCTCATAACGTAGGTGTTGTAGAAGAGGTAATTACTAATTATCCAACCCAGTCATTGAATTTTCGTAAAACTGAGAGGATATTTGTTAGCAAATTTACTGACCATACTTAGCTGTTCAAATAAATGCAGACTTTTGTTGCATTTGGGAAATTTATTTGGGAATGCGCAGGCGAGCATGTGTGTCCACCGGTAGTCATAAAATCACTGACTTAAAAGCAGTCCTTTAATAAACGATAGGGGCTAAAATAGTTTTATGCGCATAACATTTCACACCTCTTTCTGATTGTCACTTTGTTCTCAATTTAGTGCTACCTAGCCATATCTATCTACGTTCTATCCAACTAGTAGAGACGTGGAGGCGGAAATTTCGCATGTTCGCTCAACTGTCATCTTCACAAAGGTGCCGGAAACAGCTGAAAAACTAACGTTTTTAAATGATTTACGGGTGCTGGCTCTACACCGGTTAATGGTATTCCTACCGGACACAGGGCTAAAGCGATTGCTAAAGACAAAAGTAATTCAGTGATCCGCTTTCATTCCTTCTGTTTGGGCAGGTCATAGATTCGTCCATCTGCAGCACATACCCTTATTTCGTCAACAAAGTAACTAAAAACCTTTACGAAGACGTGTGGAACCGCGATATTAGGGCGGAATATGTTTCACACACGTAGAGAAGAGCTAAGGTGCTCTGCGAAAGTACAGAATGAGGACCTTTAATGAACCCTTAATTAATAAAAGAAACTAGTCATGTAAATAGGAATGCGCTAATGCTAATTGCCTGTTATGATTCGCCTATCGCGGAATTGAATCAACATAAAAATGACATCTTTTGCAGGTACTACCCTTTCTAATTAGTGATTGTGAGCTTATGGAAACGCCATCCACCCTGAATTCCATCCTGCAGCATTAGTATTTCAAATCGAAGTCGCCTTTAAGGTGAAATGGATTGCAGGAAATGAATGAGTCCATAACTATGGTGACGATTTTTCTCCCCAAAGTGCTGTTCATCAAATGTCCAGTTGAGCGTACTTAGGCCCGAATTCAGCATACCGCTTGTTTTTCTCAAGTCCTAGTGTGGTACATCGGCTAGGAAGAAAATTTTTTGCTAATGCTCAAAAGAGTTCACCAAACCAGACATGCAATCGGATGCGTAACAAAATTTATGCCAAGATAAGATTGCTGACGGCAAAGTATCACAAATGGGTCTTTGAAACAGCTCAAATGGACTGGTATCTTTCCCGTTTGCTGAAAGGTGGCTTTCTGGAGATTCAGTGAAGCATTCCTAAATGCAGATAACTAGATCCCGAGTGGTTTAAGAAGAATTTTCCTCATCTAAATTAAGTTCCATTTAATCCATAGTTATTCCACTGCAGCCTAAATGTACTAGAAAATACCTATCAATACATAATTTCTGGCTACCAACCATGTAAAAACCCAGTTTTGACTATAAGATCCTCTTGGCATAAGTCTTTTATTAAACTTTAACAGCATCGAACCCATTTTTATCTTTGCAGACCGCACTTTCAAAAAATGTTATCCATTTGAGACTTATTGGAACCCTTAAGGGAATTTTCACCGAAACATGCGAAGGGATACTTCGATCAACTACACCCAAAAAAGTGCTGCTTATATGTTTTAGTAAAAGGAATCATAATTTTTACAATCTTTTAAAGGAACTTGCCACCTGCGAAACAATGATTAGTAATTTTATGCTTTTTAACTAGCCAAGGTAAGAAGAGCAGAAAGATATGCGAACCAACTGTTATGAGTTTGATGCGGGGACAAAAGTAAAGGTGTTCCTTTGGTCTCCCGGTTGTAGCTAGCAGAGCGAATCGTTTCACCAACAGAACTATGCACAAACCAGCAAGAGAAAATCATTTTAGAACTCAATTTTTCCCTTTATAAATTTATAACTGATTGAAAAGACTATCATTGATGCATGAGCTATACAAATGCCGACCAAAATTATGATTAGCAGAGGATCTTACAAGGTACTATTTAAATAAAGGAGGAATCTCGGTGATTAGGAGGCATTAAATATCCCAACCCGCTATCAATATGGCCATCTCCTGACAGACCGACTAATTTTACGCTTTGCATTTTTACAGAAAGAATGGGAAATGCTTTGCTAACAATAAGAGTCACTGTAAAGAGAATTGAATGAGGTTTTCTTGCGAAAGCCTAAATAAGTACTTTTATGCAACTTTACTCATCACCAGAAAGGCATTTGGCTGTGTTTGAGATCCACCTGTCACCAACATGATTACACTACTCTAGGCAGTGAAAATTTTTCCTAAGATAGTGTGACCCCTTTTTAAGCTGACAGATTTAGTTATATCAAGTGGTAATAAGGTCACCGAACGGCTCCAGTTTTTTATTTGTAACATCAGACCATCCACTTCTGTTCCCACAGTCCAACAATGAGTTTTGGTTAGTCCCCTAAAAAGGGACGATGATGAAGCAGTTAAACCGGCGGTGGAGGCGGTTATTTGGGACACTGGTAAAGAATCACAACTTTGGAGAGACATTTCTGTCGTTTGATCACAAAAAATCCTTATGAATTTTGAACTATCATTTTTCTCAATCTTTTCCTTTTGGTTTTATAAAATTTATTAACCACTGATTCGTGTTGTTACGGTACCTTTGAAAGTTTGAAAAAATTATTTTTTGAAAAAATATTAGAAAAATTATGGACATTCCATTGTGGCGTTCTATAAGCCCCAATACAAAAAAACAGGTTGCCACTTTAACTGGGATCAGCTGTGGAGAAAATAATGGTAAAGGGAAGGGAAGGGGTTAGAAGGGGGTTCCAGTTTGATGAGTTCTTCAGTGTCTGTGAGCGGACTTGTAAATGCTTGCTTGGCCGGGTTTCAATGCACCACTTCACTTCAAGAGTCAGAACCTAAAACAAATATAATGAGCGTTTTAAAAATGTATTTCCCTAGGGAATCATAACTACAAAAGGAGGACCTTTCACACTGATAAATGGTTCATTTTTTTACCGAACCCATAAATCTTCCCACCCAGAGTCGGAGGCCAGTGGGCATAGTAAACATGTGTTTACTGCTTGCTATGAAAAAATCCTGTTTTATTTAAGAATTACTAGCTCCTTGAAACTGCGTGATTGCAGTAAAAAGGGTGGCTACACTCCAAAGATCCAGAGATTGTAGACTGTATGCCTGAATTTGGGAAATTTTCTGGACAATATAATCCAATACAGCATGAATGACTTACTTCGACTCTTGTTCGGCTTAGACTGTTTATTTTTCTCGCCCCGTGCAAGCATCAGTTTCGCAACTTGTCTAAATGTTGGGTTGGAGCCCATGTAGACGAAAGCATTGAAAGTTGAATCAAGGTATATAAGGAGGTTTGCTATCACAGACATGTATACGTCGACAGTAGGATGATACTTGGAGGTGTAGGAACTAAGAATTTTGCTAAAGAATGCGGGTGTCTCGAGGATAAAAAAGGTGAAGCACAATGCAAGCATAAGTTTATCACCAGAGGGTTGATTTCTTTCAACGGTTTTCGTGGCCGTAAGAGGCTCCACACCTGAACTGGGGTCATCTTTGTTGGAAGTGACTAGCACTGTGCGCTGGTTCTGTCGACGGAATCGGCGCCGGATTGCTATCTTGCGGATGACGAAAGAGCTTAGTACACACACACAAAGTACAGGTCCCCCAGACTGGACAATAAATGTACCTATTCCAAGGTAGATTAGTTGGTAGAATATGCTTCGCGCGAGCAACGGTTCTTCTTGATATATGATTGCGGTCGGCACACAGATGTAGGACTTTATCTCGAACATACGTGGAAGAGCAAAAAGACCTGCTGAAATCAGAGTGATTATCATAATCAAGGGGATTCTCTCTCTAGGGAATGAGGATACAGTACCCAACTTGCGGCAAATGGCTTCGTATCTATATGCTGCTAGAAGGACCACAGACCAGTTTCTGCTAAGCTGAAAGGCGAAGAGGAATCCACTGAGCCCTTGGTGTATCACGATTAGAGCGGCCATCATTCTGACATGGTTTTGGCCCTGATAATCGGTAAGGTTGCCCACGATGTGACTCTCCTTGATGATGTATAGGTCAAGAGTTTTGCTTGCGATGGTGTGAAAGAAAAGACTGCACCCAAAACAGATCTCAAAGATAGAAAGACTCTTCAGGATTGCACTCAAAGAACTATTTTTCCACAGGCGATGCTCAAATATCCTCAGAGAAAGGCCATTCAGTAGAACATTGAGTGGGGCAAGGGCAAGGACGAAGATATTGTAAATCTTGAATATCTGACTGTAGGGATCAGCCGCCAGATACCTGTCTTCACAACCCCTCCGAGTTATTTCAAAAAGAAGGTAATCTTCCTTAAATTGATCTGTTTTACTTGAAGTATTCATATTTCTGATAATTCTTTTGATTTCTACAAAAAAATACAACGGAGACTAAAGAATTGGCCTAGACAAATTTTCATTCGTGTCACAAAGGGGTATGGATACATTTCAGTAAGTTATTCATTCAGAAGGCCGAGCACCTCTATTACTTATTACTGCTTCACATGGCCAAAGAAGTAGTTTGAGATGCTGCGTATTCAAAACAATCCCGACGAAATCTTTTCCTATGCAGAAGCTTGAAAATGTTTCTTTCGATAAAACTATTCTTTAAAAAGGTTAAAAATGTGAATGGTATGCCCCCTAGTAAGTCTACCCAAATTACCCCAAGTCTGCTATAACAATCTAATTGGTCGGTGAATTTTAAGCTTTGGTAACGGGCTATTTATTCGCTTCATCATCGTACCCTTGCGTAGCCTGGCCTCCGGGCTATACCAGTGGCCTCCAGCCCTTTTCTCTGTCGACAGTTTACATTCCCCACGAGTATTACCTTCGTTCACATTCGGAGACTTCCGGGAGCGCTACCTATACTATCTTAAAATTCCAAAGGGGCAAAAGTACCGATCCCACTTTTAAATATCCTTTCATGTAAGCATCGATTTGCAATAGACAAGCAATAATTTAAGTTAGGCAATTCAGTTTTGTTAACAAGTAAGGCAGATTTCTTAGTTTCTTCGTGAATAAGGCTACTGCGGGAAATAGAAGAAGGCGTAAACATACATATCGCTTTAATCTTCGAACAACGAAGTAATTAAATGCGTCAAAAATAGCCTCAAACTTTATGGAGCACATAACGTAGCAAATAATGATGCTTGAGAATTCAGCGTGCAAGCAGTCTTTGAAGCTATGCGCGTTAGTAAATTTATTTTGAGTTTCACGCGGATGCTGCCGTTTCGGTGTTTACAACGTTACACCGCTCTTATGCACAACTTAAATGGTATTTGTCAATTGGGGATGATTATACTTGGTGGCAGCAAATTACAATTCCATTCTATTTAATGGTAGTTTGTTCCTAGCACCAAGAACAAGTGGTTTTTTGTTAGGCCAATAACAGGCAGTCGATGGTCATCCAAGATTAGACTGTAATTTGAGATTTTAGACTTGCCAAACATAATAGTTTTGAATGGAGTTCACTTGTACCACAATAATTATAATGCCCAAGTGTTAACCCAAATATTTTTGTTCTGGACCATCTCGAATCTTTTTTTCTACCATCTGAAACGACAAATGTGCTGTTTATCTGAAAGGCAGCTGCATTTATATGATTCTGCAACTGCCCTTCTGAGTTATAACATCATCTTAGTATGCGCAGATCTTCTAAATTGGCCAATGAAGCAAGTGGGTGCGTTATGATAGTTTAAAGCGGAAAATTAGGAGGGAAATAAAACGGATATAATAATTCTGGCTTACCGATCTGGAAGGAGTTAGAAACATTTGCAAAGAAGACCGTCAACAAATCTATGGGAGCTTCCGTTAATTGCTAAATTCCATAATAATTTTGAGGGACAAAATGTGCCTGTTTTGTTTTGCAGGGCTAATATTGCGAGCTTAAATTCATGATCTCATTTAAAGTAGGGCATTTTTTTCTTTTAAAGTTGAAGTACAATGAACTGGAAATTGCTTTTGGGTAAATTCACATGTCGTTTAAATTTTTGCCATTTTTTGCGGCATTGCTTTGCCTTTCTAGCTCTGCACTTTACTGATCAGCAACATTTATTGCCTACCTTTTAAGCCATTAGATGTGCTCTCATTTTCTAGAGAATGATAAGTTTAATAAAATGTTGCCAAAATTCCCCGCAACTGTTCCATTGGTCCTGCAACATCAGATTAAGTGAAGTATATTGAAACCACCTTCCCCAAAATTAGCACCTTTACGTCAGCGCTGTTTTACGTATTCAAAGCGCCATCTTCTGGTAATGTCTAGTCTACTTAGATTGAATAGCATCAAATAATTTGGGTGACATTTCATGTTGCTGTCATCAAACTAGCTGCTCTCTAGTCTAGTATTTCGGGTATTCACTTGAAAATTTGTGAAGAATCCTCTTCCTGCCAAGTCAAATATGCATACAATTTGAGCAATGACGGCGGTTGTGACTTTACAAAACCAAACGAAGGAATGATTGACTAAAAATAGCAAAAATGCTTACCCCGGTTATAGAAGGATGCTTCGATTCTGTGTTCAACGTTGGAACACTTTTCAACTGTTTGGAGTAAAGTTATTGGCATTAGATTAAATAAGGCGCAAAATTTTTCATTTTTTTGCTGAAATGTCTTAAAGAAAACCAGAAGCGCTGATTGGACCTTTCAATTAGAGTGTTTGGTATGACTCGAAACGTCTTCATCTTCGTGCCGACCTTTGCAAGAGAAGTTCTTGTCACTCGTGACTCTACAGTGCACTAAGGAACCTTGTTTGAAGCACCGGGTTCCTCGCGACCGTCTCAGGAAGCATTTTTTTAAAAGACATGATACCATAAATTCTCATCAACATGCGAACCGGTCATCATTAGAGGATCAGTACTTAACGCTTAATTATTTCAGGTGGATTGTAATTAAACAAAGGTTATGCAAAAAGGAGATGACAGCAGTATCATACTTAGACACTGTTGCATTTCGTATCCGCTTTAATATTAATCCAGATAAATTATTTGCTGGAGCTTTGTCCCAACTTGGCCTTTTGACTTCAACCCAAAAACACTACTTTGTTTAAAGTATGATTTGTTATGGTTCTTACACTGCATTTAATGCCAAATCACTCGAGCACATTTCATCGTTCTTCTAAATCAAAAATTTGTTTTAACTACTGAAAGGAGCTTAATAAATCCATTCCTATACTTCTTCCAAAAAAGCTGTGATTAAAACAATAGCTAATTATAAACGTTTACTGAAACGAGGTGTTCTGGCATTCTGGTACTTATATCAAAATTATGGAATAAAAGCTCTCCATTAATGACTCTGTTCGCCTTCAGTGGGATTTTAATCGTTGCATAACATATCAAAATGATTCACTTATAACTAGCTATTAGAAGTTACCGAAGAATTGGTCATGGAGCACTTTCAGTATTTTCCTCCAAAGTCTTACACTAATCTCGGGGCAAAGACTTGATCAATTCAAAGTTGAAAGGAAGTTGGGTTTATTTCATCTTTCTTTTTCCTCTTCCCAACATGTGGTTCTTCATCACTTATTTGCAGGTTTGATTCATTGGTGGGCCGGGAATGACCAGATGATACACGGCATTGCAATTAATTTATGTCGTGCTGATTAGAGCCATCTTGAGCGAAAAGAACGGCAAAAAATAATGGGAGGAGAATTGAAGCGATGCAGCGTCAAATATTACCTTTGTTGACATAAACATAGTATCTACCTATGGAATGAAGGGAGTCGTTCACGAGACTTCGGGGTTACCTCTTCAGTTTGGAGTGCAGCATGGCTATAACCGTCACTTTTTTACTCTTTAGGGAAACAATGAATTCGCAACCATTTTTTATGCGTGTAAGGTGTGACCATGTAGTAAATGAAGCTTCGTCATGCCAAATCATACTCCTTTTTGTTTGTTTGTTTGTTTGTTTTGGAACCAAGAGTTCATGTATTGCTACAAAGGAGAATGTTGAAAACCTTTTAAGCCAATTTATCACATCAGCCGGTACCTATTATTTGAGGTTTTGAATTTTAAAAAGACTTTCCTCTTCCAAAACTGTGAGTATTGGTTTAGATCTATTTGAGCTAGTTTCTAAAATCGTGATTGCATCAGTAATGGAGTTTTTGCTGAACCAAAGGACACTGCTTACTCCGAAATCTGTCGTATGGAGAATCGAAACACTAAGTGGATGAGGGCATTGCACTGTACTTAAGTAGAAACATTCTAAGCTTTACAAGTGAAAACATCCTTGAATTCAAACCTTCTAATGGCACTGCTATTAAGAAATCGTTTCGCCACTAAAAAAGGCGTTATCTCACGACAACTTTGAAACATAACGAAATGGGGAACTTCAAAGTAATAACTACAGCAACAACTCTTGAGCAGCAACCATAATTAATATTAAAGAAACCGCCAAAAGTTGTGAAACATTTCCTTGCCTGCTACATAAAAAAGCTTTGCTAAACTGTAAAAACTCTGTACTTAAAAAGTTTGTTGATTCGCTATCTTGTTTTCGTTTTTTCAGGCCGTAATAGTTGGAACATAGCACTAACATTACCTTTAAATGCGGTCCGAAGGAAAAGGACTTCCTTACCAGTCTACAGGTGCATTTTATTTTTCCCTCCCCTTATAGCAGGGTGGGTATCCCCTCATGAATAAAGCAAAGTCTGAGCATTGCTACTTATTCGGTAATAAAACCGAAATTGTATTAAAATTTTCTAAAAACCATTAATCAGCTACATTTAGCCTGAAATTTAACAGGGATTCAAAAACTACAAACAATAACTTGACCACAAAAAACGTGTTTAAGATTACCACTAAAGAGGCACAAACCTGTGAGCTTAAATCCAAAATCATTGCTCATGGCTTTAATTCAAAACTTATCAACCTGATCAATCCAGATTGACGAACAACTTTTGAAACCTTTTAGGTCCTCTTTAGTGCAAGCGATCCAAATAAATAATGGAGTGAGGCGGACTGCCGCATTGTGTTGATGCGGGGGAATATAATCACTGGATTTAGTTGGTAAATAGGGGTCTTCTAATTGCAAGGAAACGAATTATACTGTAACCAAAGCAATTTGCTACACCAGGACTTTTTTAGCGTTCTTAATAATAGTGTGCAATAACCAACTTTTTGCATTTTCCCTTATTAAATATCATTACTTCCAATGTTTTGGGAAATGTTTATCAAAACTTGTCTCCCATGAGCTAGCTGTGATACTGTACACACGGCATTCAAAGCACTGTGATAAAGTAGCGAACTCAAGTCTGGCTCTTAGGCCGTGTGACGGTTCCTACTCTTCCGTTATAACGCATTATATCTTACCATAATACAATTACGGACAGGTTGATGAACTTACCACGCGGATTTCATAAATACTTTCGTATTTACTGAAGACTGGGACATAAGCCAGAGACGTACACTTGATAGTATCTAGACTCACAGGTATGCTGTGGATAGGGTGAAGAATCACTCGAATTAACCATTAGTCGCATTCTGATTGGTCAACCAATCAACCATTGTCAGCTGATTGGTTGACTGCGATCAGGTCATAGGTGGGACGCTGTCTCTGAATGTGCGTGCATAAAAAACGTTTGCAGGGGTGATTAAAGTCATCGATGCGAATTAATTACCTATTTATATACCCTAGCTAAGCCTATAATAATGGGGTTTAATGAGTACATGTTACGTGCTTTTTCCAGAACAGGAGATGGATTTAATAACACCTGCCGATACATCCGACTCTATGCTACATACAATGGGAATCTGCCTGGCGAATGGTTAAAGCCTTTGAGATACCCACAAATCCCCTCATAAGATGACCTCATCAGATGGTTAAAAGGAGTTACTGACTTTACTACAATGTCAACTGGTTTTACAGCAGGCGCATGATTTCCGGGGTTTTATTTTTATTTTAACCTATAAGTTCAAAGTCATCGGTGGACATGATGAAGATTGAGGTTAAACGCAGTCTTAAAATTATGAACAATTTAATGCAGTAGGCAAGACACAACTGTGAAGACGCAACTATCAAATCATCAAGGGAAATAAAATCCCTACATCATTACAAAGTCTCCAATTTCATTGAAGATTCTGTTTCGAAATGGAAAGCGCATTCGTTGGTAGCCATATCGATGTAAAATTACCCATGGTGATCAACATAACTCAACTTCATCATCTTCAAATAACTTTCATTAAAAGGTGAATATTTTTAATTTGGCTGGATTTGTGGTTCAAGATGCAATGGGTCATTCGAAAACTGCCCGTTCTTATCCGCAGGAGGGTTTTTTGTTGTCCAGCCAAAGCAAAGTGGGTGAAAAACGAAGAAGATATATTTAAAGGCATGTTTTGGGTGGACACCTTCCCAGTACCGCAAAAAAACAAGTTTCTGTCCCACATTGTAGGTAGGTTTTAAAGCCAGTTTTTCTAATTCTTCATGCCATTTGAGTCATAGGTTTTATTAATTAAAACTGCTCAAAGACACTGACTAATTACATGTCAGTGTAAGTAGGCAATGGATTGTACAAGTAGGCTGTCATCTATGTACACGGCTTTAGCAATATTAATCAGATTTCCTGGTGAATAAGTTTGGAACATGACTTCAACCGACGTACAAAAAAACCTTCATACCCCATAGGTTGGCAACAGTATCTTCCGCTTCAAATGGAACATTGGAGTGTACCACATTCAATCAAGTCTAAGGCAATATTTGCAAATTGTCAAAGACTTTAAATAATCTCTTGATAATTTCATTCAAGGTTTCACAGGTATGTAAAACAAAATGCCATTCCACAGTGGCTTTCCAAGATCGTAGGAAGTGAAGAGTGTCCAGCTTAACCGATAAACTTCCCCTTAAAATGTTCTTAACAGGTAAACAAAAGTTGAAAAGGATGAAAGTGGTGTGTTTTGATAGGGCATGGTGACCAACTTGATTGGATGAATGGGTGCCTAAATCACCAACACTACATACAACAATGTACAAGACGTATGTTGCATAAATCGGAGTTCTACCTTCAACTCTCGGCAAATTTTTATATCACTGCTTGAAAAAATTCGACTAGGTTTTTGACCTGATACACCAGTCGTTCCATCAGATGCGCGATTTGTCTGTAATTCTTATTAACAAATTTAGGGTTTTGTTGTAGAAACTTAAGTATTCTATTAAATTATTTGAATTCTCCATCCTCCTTTTACATGAACCTTAAATTACATGACTTGACATGCCATGCTGCACAATTTACCAAAAAACAACCATATTTCTTTAGAATCTTCACTCATGTTGGAAAACGACCATTACCATACCAAAAGGGACAAAGCCTTGACTCACAAAATGAGTGCTAAAATGCTTCAGAATGTTAAATTTGCATTCGGTAATCGGTAAAAATTCACCTACTAAGCTTTTATTGGAGAACCTGATTGGTTATTTAGCGTCAAAGATTACGCAGCCGTCAAGTAAAGTGCAGCATTTTGTTTTCTGCAGGAGCATTTTCGTGTGACTTGGCCGCGAATTTAATCCGCAAATTATATTTATTTTGCCGTGCATGATCTCATGCTTGGGGTCTGGGATTTTTGGCTTTCATATTTTCGGTAATATGGCAGCGTATTATAATGCTTTAATTGTTTGCTAATCCCTTCACTTGGGTTACGCAGGTACTTAAAGATTCGCCTTTGGCGACGAGGCCTACGGCCCAAGCAATCCCATCTATGCATCGACATTACATAATTTGGCTACGTACTATGTATTCTTTCGCCTTTAGGAAGGACGAGGCGCTAGAGCATTACACCAGTTTAAACTTGCGTTGTTGGCAGACACTCCAAGTAAAAGCAAACGACCTCTGTCCTGCACAGAGTCCAGTCCCCAATTATATTCAAGACTAGAAAAATAAAGGCCTATTTTGAGTTTGCCAAAGTCCAACTTTCTTTCGAATGACTGTTCTCAAAGCAGCATGTATTTATAACTGGCATGCATGTAGGCATGTTATTTGATTAAAAAGCATATTGTTTCCTCCAATCACGAAAATTAATGCCATTTTTGATAAGATTTATCTGGATTTTAACAGGAACTGCATTCCCATCTATTTACACAAAGCCCAGAAGAGTTGCCTTTAAGGTTTGATGCTTCGCAATAAACCAGGGTTCAGGCTAATAACATAGAACATATTTGTAATGTACACAGTCGGGATAAGTTATCGTTTCTTTTGGACTAGGCGTTGCAGGATGCCTATGTATGTATCCTCAAGTAAAGACTTCACCATTGGAGCACAATAGCATCTTTGGGTAGTCGGTGCAAAATCGCTTTGATGATTCCTCTTAGCGTTTTTATCTTGAGATTGTACTAATAAAATTTCCAACAGGTGTTATTTTTACCCTAACTATGTGTTAAAAGTGCCATCAGTACACCGCCCAAAGACAATACCTTAACTGTTTGCTTATCTCTAGGAACCGTTTCTCTCAGGGCGCCGTCATTGCACCCTTCCGAGGAGATCTGATCTCCAGACCAGGCCAGTGGTCTTCCAGCCTTTCTTTGGGTCGACAATGCATATTCTGCCAGGGTATCATGCCTTTCCACCTGCAGGGAAGCCCCAGGCCGCTGCATGAAGCGCGATTTTATGGGCATGTCTGTTTAACCCTCGAAAATTCACTTGTTGATTTTGCCAGAGCATTATTAATCTACTTCGAAAAGCGTATAATAGTTAAAAAGTGTTTACCAATCCTCCTGATTAGGTCCATCTAGGACTAATATAACCAAAAAAGCAGCCATCGGAAATGATTTTTAAGAGCTCACGAAACCCTTCCTGGCATTGCTGGTGCGGCTATACTGAGGTTCTACCTCCCAAAACTATTAATATATAGGCAAACTGGTAATTAGAAAACGCATTTATTTTCTTCATTTTGCAAAGAAACTGTGTTTAAACGTCACCTAACAATAAAATACTCTGTATAAACTCACATTTCACGCAATATGGAGCTAATTTTTTCCCTCCAAATGCTATCCGCCTCAGCAGAGCATTACTGTAGTAGGAGCTTGGCTTCGTCCCTGCTTCAAGCCTTATAGCTTATATTGGGTGGACACATAAACTCTAACTTTGGTCAGTGCATTACGCTTTGTGCTAAATGAATGCTACTACATTGGAGAGACGCTTCATCAAGCGCTAATAGACTTGGAGATTTTTTTTCGCTTTTGATGAAGCCAACGCGCGTACCTTTTTGTTGTGTGCGTAGACACAAACCTGTTCATCGCGGAGCTAGTTTTTATAACCTCAGAACTTGGGATTTCAAGTTTATTGTGGGGAGGCAGTCACACTAAAAAAAAATCTGTCAGCAGGCATAAATCATGAATTGGTAGTAGGGAAACAAACCTAGAAATTCTCACCTTCTTTGTGAGAGACGTAATGTAGACAGACGTCAAAGATTCTCTAAGTTGCCCTGGTTTTGTTAAACTCAATTTTGTTTGACACAGGATTTTCTCCGTTCGGCTGTTGGTTACCTTGAGTGATTTTAATGACACAATACTTTGACTGTGCATTTTGTAGATGGACAAGACAAAGGTGGTCGGCGAAAAAGACTTTGTCTTAATATAAACTATGGCTACAAATCCTCACCGGCATTCAGCTACATAGCATGTCCTTGTCATTTAGCAATTTCATTGCAAAGGTAGGTTCTTGAAGTTAAACAAAAGTGTTTATTTTTTCTCAAGCCTTTGATGTTTTTCCACTGGAAGACCTTTTTGTTCACTCTACAAAACAGTTTAGATCTAAAATTAGTAAAAAAGAAAAGACAATTGAGTGAAGACAAATAACCGACTCAATTGTTTGAAAGTTAGCCCCTAAATATTTGCTTGTTATTGAAGTCTTCTTACTAGCCATATCTTAACAATTTTTGATAAATATATTAACCACTTTAGACCTACAAGCAAATTTGTTCCTTAAGCATAATGCATTTATAAGGCGATTCGGACGGTGAATGCCAACATTGCTTTGTTTACCGAACTAATTGACAAGCCATTTACTGGGCCTTTCCCAAGGTAGCAAAAATTAAGGCATTAGCTGTTTGCCCACAAATACTTTCAAAGGTCTCATAGCGGTCTGCATTCGTTGAGCCGGAAGGCTCCTTTGATATAACAAAGAGGTCAAACGTTGCCATTCGTAGTGGGCCACACCCTGTTTGATTTGTAGGTGCCCACATCTATTCCAATAAATCCTTGGCCCTTTTTGCTACTATCTGAGTAGCTCAGCCGGATGGTTGCTGTCTTCAAGTCAGTAAGCACATTTTTGGTTATCTTTGGATAGTAAGCACTTTTGAAGGAAGCATGCAGTACGCCGGAGCATAATAATGTCAAGTGCCGTTTTAGGCCGCATGAAATCAACATGATCAGAAGACCCGAATGTTATATTACGACCCTTGTTACTTGTAGATAAACTTTCCCTTTTCTCCGGTGGGGACCAAATTTCTTCCTGTGAGAATGGCGATAGTATCCTGTTGGTTGTCCGTCTGCCAGTGAATTTGGATCAGACACTCATTCTTTCACTAGGATGCTGATCAGATTTCATTTAAAATTTTCGATACTTCACCATTTGAATATGGTCTAAAAGTCTACTGTTATGCTAATATTGGTTTGAGATGCTACTTTGATATTGTAAAAGCATTAACCCAACATAATTCGAGAGGCTTTTGCAGAAAATTGAAACGTCAACTTTAACAGATACATAAAGGTATGGTACTCAAGGAATGCTACAAGCGGTAGTAGGTAACAAATATGTCTCGGTGTCATTACTTTTGACCTGCGCATGTTATAGTCTAGGCCAGTCGCTATTAATAAAGATGATTTGTGCCTGAAAAGGGAGTGGAGATAAGTTATGTTTCATGATATCCGCTATAAAACCCAGAACTCCGGATATCTATTCAGGCCTGCAGCAAACTTCAAAGATACCGTGCTTATGGGTCACTAAGCCGCCGTAGAACATCTAAATGTTTTCAATCCCCCAAAGACGTCTAGGCATCTGCCATCGGCCATTTCGACTTCCCATAGGACAGCAGTCATTTGTATGTGTGAACACCTGATCGATGCGCGAAGGGAGACCAGTCTTTGCATGTCAATGTGTAACACATTCTAAAGCAGTTGTGATTTCGAACAGTTGGCCTCCTCCTCCTCCTCCTTCTTCTTAAATATTGTTCCCAATTAGGCTTGAATATTTACCCCATTTAAAACCTTCCAGGAGTATGCTTGTTTATACCAAAAACCTTTGGACTCTGGAAATAGGTTCAGAAGGCTGTTTGACCCATGGTTTTATGGAGGATGTTGGAGAGTTATAGCTCACGGTGAGCACTTAAAGTCGTCCATTCACAACACTCCGGTGCGGCTACACTTGTGCAGCCAAATTTTATCATGAATTCTCCTTATGATAGCGATTCGTGCAAAAATATAATAAACCTGACCTAGGGTTCTTGCGTTTCCAATGCTATTAGCCTTTATTATCATCGGTTAAGACTTTTTATGGGACTCCTTCTTCGGGAATTCTACGCATTTTTTCGTTTCTAATGATACCCTAATTTTAAATTAAGTAGAACCATGCCGAAGTCTCTCAAAAAAAATGTTAGCGCTTTTTGTCTAAATTATCTCTTTATTAAAATTGGATGTTAGTACAAAGAGAGGAAATGGGGAATGATGATGGCAACAAACACGTGAGCATCTATAACTTTCACTTATGATTCTCACATTTTCCTAGATTTCAGCTTTAGAACCTTTTGCGTTGCCTGATTTCTTAAGGCTCTACCCGCCAATGGTGATTTTAGGACGTTGTTTCAAAGTAGAGATGCTGCAACGTTGTTAAGACATCCAATTGTCTTGTAGAACCTCCGGATTATGCTCCGTAAAAAATGATATTGCGATAAAGCCCCCCCATAAAGACTGATGGAAGGCGTTCCCCACGTCGCGAGAAGAGTAGCCAGATCATTCTTAACATCTTTAAAATGCGTTTTTACCTATTGTTAAAAGCACTGCTTTGTTTTGTTAACTGCAAGTCCTCTTTACTGATAATTAAACAATCCAATTCAATCCCCCAAAGAAGTCCCAAATCTTTTTTGTTATGTGAAGCTTGAACTCTTAGTCCAACGTCATTTAAAAATTTTCATTAAAATTGACATTTTGCATAAAATGTATTCCCGACTACCAACACCCTGCTGAAGTACAAAGACGGAGCCTTAAGTTAAGCAAATAGTCGACGCATTATGCTGCCCCTCTCCTCTTTGAAGCGCCGCCTAGGCATTCTCCCTGGTAAATCTACTGCCCCAACCATCACAACCACAAACCAGTAGCTTCAGTTATCGAACTTGCATGCAACTGGGAGCATATTTGACCTCAATGTCACCGATTCCACCCGGTTATCTTACTGGAACCAGAGTTTTGTCCTGTTTCGGAAATGCGTTAAGAGAAAGGAAATGTGTAGACCATCACTTATGTCAATCGTTGGTCGTAAAAGCGCTGGCCCAAATGCAGAGCCATTTATCAAAGCACAGGAATTAAAACAGTCTCGCGGCAATTAGCTTCCGCTTCTGTTCCTCCTTGACACTTTGTTTGCATTTTAGTGTTGCCCAGCCATGTGCCTATCTGGTTTTATGCCAGCTCATGGAGAGGCATAAGAGGAGGTATTAGATGTTCACTTATTTCACATCTGCCTACAGGTACCGTAAACAGTTTCGTAACAAACTTTTCCAGATGGTTTACAGTCACAACTGGTGTCGATTTAGTTGTTAATAGCGTATCCGCAGAATACGAGACTAGAACAAATGCCGAAGGTAGACATCATTTCCTAATCTTCTGTTAAGGAACATCACCTACGCTCTCCTTCCGTCATGCCCATTTGGATCGGACTTGTTTTTCACTGCTTTACTAAATGCAAAAGTATACGGAATACGAGAGCCAAATATATATTGTTGACTTACTGAAGTGCTAAGAAAAACTAACACGGTTTGACGACCATGCAACCCGTCAAAATTACAAATGCGGAGCCTCAAGTAACCGCAGAAACAAAACGAAGAGTTAAACAGACAACCGGAGCATTGCGCTGCATTAATTTTTGCGTTAGTTGATTTAGTAAGGATTTGCAGAGGAGTAGAATACTACCAAGCGCATAGCCACTAGGACTTTGGAAGTTTATCTTTCTGCCTTTATTTCTTTTTACTTTCCCGGATTTGGGATTAATAGGCATCAAGGCAACACGAGAATGCTCTAAAAGAAACAATGATGGCAAAGTGGTGATTCAGCCACCTCCTTTG
>MIEF01007839.1:0-17391 GCA_001870725.1 Taenia solium | reverse complement strand
AAACTTTAACTACAAAAGGGTCGGCAAAACCGCACCTACGTATATGTGGCGTGCGAATGCATTAAATCCATGAGCGAACCTCACTGTAGAGATATAGTAGAATGGCAACCAGTTGTTCAGCCCCTTACTCCGTTGTGTTTTGTGTTGAATTGTGACATTGGCGCACTTCTTGCTCTCTATTCATCATTTCGGCTGACCTGGATTTGTTGAGGTCACTCCTTGCAACAGCTATGCATCGTTCTCCTTTTCACAACTGTAGCGCTTGTCACTGTAAGTTACAGCGAAAGCAACGAAAAGTTGTGTACTTACGTGTAATCACCGCCACACTATGCTGCGGACACATTAAAGGGGTTGTTCTGCGACTCCAGGGAAAAGCGTCAGATTCGGTGGGATTTAGCGTGTTACTGGGACCTTTCTTAGCTAGCAACTAAAATTTGGTGAACGAGTGGATCAAGATCGGCAACACAAAGACGAGGCGACGAGCTCAACTCCATTAGATCTTCTATTACTATCAAGCACTCGGTTCCACCTCTGTCAATGCCAACCACCTCGCCGACAGTAGTCGTGGTTCACTCACTTCATTCATCACTGGGCCCCTGTTTCCGTTTAATGCAAAACAATTCTACAAGAGATATTTTACTTTTCGTCAACAATGGCTGTGAAACGATGCGAGTAGAACAATCCTTGACATTCTCGAGAAGTTAAACTCATCACTATCACAACTTAGCCTCTACCGAAACAGGCACGATGTGCTTAAAAACCTGACCGGTGCCAGCATCACATCAACAACAAACTTTGCGAGTTCGCTGAGGCCATTTTAAGGTTGTTTGGGTGGTGAGCAAATACCCTCCACCCTCAAGTAACACATTCCTCATTCTTAATTACTTTAGCATCATCATTCGTTCAGTGGCACTGATATTAGCAAGGCCAGAAATGGCAGTGAAATTCATGGTGGACGCTCAGAGGGATGGCATCCATTCATGTGGATCCCAAGGCTGTGCTCAACTACGGATGCATCAGTCGGCAGCTACTTGACCCAACCAGCTAGTTTTGACTGTCCTTCATGTAGTCAGTCCTTGTTGCCTTCCAGCTGCATCGAGGAGAACTGGACTCTGTTGAGTGGACTGATGTGGTTCACTGAGTTATCACAACTACCCGAAGGAGCACAGCACAAGTATGCAACGAAGCGTCTATGTCAGACTAGCTCCAATCATACCTATCAGGCTCAACTGACACCTCATGGCAGAAAATTTTTGAAAGGTATACAGCGGACAGAGCAACTAAGTGCCAACTCGAATTGACTGCTATTTCTGCTGCTACGGAAATCAAAATGGACTACTTCCGCAGGGAATAATGTGTGTGTAACTTGCCGGACGGAAAAGCAGGCATGTTTGACATTTATGTAGCAATCCAACACTCTGCCGCCGCACATTTTGTACGGCGAAAGCCCATCCTTCTGCATGATATTTCTTGTTTTCATATATACGTGTGATTAATCCACTGCAGGAGCAAACTTACCCATCTTTTAAAAACCTACTAATCGCATATGTACTTCACTGAGTTACCACAACTACCGGAAGGAGCACAGCGCAAGTATGCAACGAAGCGTCTCTGTCAGACTAGCTCCAGCCACATCGATCAGGCTTAACTGACACCTCACGGCAGAATCGGATGCTGTTTCTGCTGCTGTGGAAATTCAAAAGGACTACTTCCGCAAGGGTGAATGTGTGTGTAACTTGCCGGCTCTTTTCACCCAAATTGGTTATTTTTGATTTCCTATGTCGTTTTATTGAGAGATGGAAAAAGCAGGCGACATCTGCATTTTGATCACTCATTGCGAAACCAATTCTCTAATGAGAAAAGCATATTTAACACTTATGTAGCAATCTAACATTCTGCCGCCGCACATTTCGCACGACGAAAGCCCAAACTGTTCATCCCTTCTGCATGATATTTCCTGTTTGCATCTGTGCGTGTGAGTACTTCACAGCAGAAGTAAACTTTCGTATCTTTGAAAGGCCAAGCAAAAACATAGGAGATCAAAGATTTGCTTTCTCCTCTCCCTCACGCAGCCTGAAATTCATCTTTTTGTGTTATAGTGAGAACTGATGACCAAGTCAAGTGAGTGATGACTGAAGACTGGTAATTCGGTGCAAGGAATTTCCTATCTCCACTCTCCTAATGGCGTGTCAGTGCGAGTCAACGCATCGCAATGCATCAGTCTGTACTCACCTGTGGAGAGGTCGGAAAGGAGAAGCGGATGAAGGGAAGGATGAAAGAATGAGAGATCTAATCTCATCTCCATTTGTGCGCTTCATCCGCTTTGCTGTTCTCCAACAAAATGGAAGTGACCATCGTCAAGTGAGTGAACGCGGAATGGGTGGTGGGGACAGGCGGTAAAGGCAATAAAGACAGGAAAGTGGCATGAGACCAGTTGTGTTTTCAGCCTTTGAAAGCCAAGCGTAGAGCTGCGTCGCCTCACTCAGTGAGTGCTTTTTGAAACAAACCTCCCCATAATAGTGCAGATGCAATGACTGCTATGGCAAGTGAAACTTCCATATAAATGACTTGAATGAAGGGCTTCATTGAATTTAAAGCGATATGCGATGAGGAACTCAACTATTTTATGCACAAAAGTCGTGAAGATGGGAACGAATTGGTCATTAAGAAGGGTAAAGAAGGCAAAGAAAACGCACTTCTCTCCATCACTCAACCAAGTGACCGGAAATAGCTAAAGTTCAATCTGCTTAAATTTTTAATCCAGTAGATAATTCTACTGGGAAAATTATTGCTTTTACGGACATCAGTAAAATTCAGTCGGTTCTAATGTGGAAAGAAGCTAGTCTGGTGACATTAGACTTTCTGAGTGGATTTGCCTTATGTGGAAGCAAACGATTAGCTCAAAGCATTTGGCAACGAAACGGAGATGCGGAGAAGTCTGATTGAGTTTAGGCGGTGAAGGAGTGCAGGCAAGACGCCGAGGTTAGCTCCACTTTACAAATCGCCGTCTACTCCAATGCAGGCTGCCTCGCAGTTGTTGGAGTGCCAAGCATTTACAGTCTCAAATGCGCTGGATGGTATAGCAGCTAAAAAGCAGAGGGATGATATATTGTAATGCATCGCTACTACCGTGAACAGAGTGTGTCCTTGTGTTGCAATGGCTTATTACAGATGCTAGACCATTTCCAAATCTCGAGTTATATGACGAGCCTATATCAAGCAGGGGTAAGGTTAATTCCTAGGCAAACTAATCTCAGTGAAGTAACCCTTAGGCTTGGCAGATTAAAAGCTGCGTTGAAGAAAGCGTAGATTACTCCAAGTTAGTCTTCTTAGCCAGATAGAGGCAAATGCGTTCACTTAAGCTAACTGCGATTCAGGCAGGACAATTCCCCTCTCACCATAAAATTGGTTCTCCTATGTCGGTAAACCTCATAACACACAAAAATTCAATCTAGTTTATAGATTGGTTGTTGTTGGACTACCTAGCATTTACAGTCCCCAATGCGCTGAATGACATTGCAGCTCACAAGCAGAAGGATGGTAAGTCGTAGTGCATCGCTACCACCATGAACAGAATGTGTCTTTGTGTTGCAATGGTCTATTGATGGTGTTAGACCATTTCCACACCTCGAATTGCGTAACGGGCCTATACCAAGCAGGGATAAAGTTAATTCCCAACCAGGATAATCTCAGATTGCACAGGCTACTCCAAGTTAGTCTTCATAGCCAAATAGAGACAAATGACTTCACTTACGCTAACTGCGATTCAGGCAGGACGATTCGCCTTGACCTCCAATGTCGATAAACCTCGTAAAGCACGATCTAAGATTAACATTGCCTAAAGCCTCAAATGGCATTTTCTTCGAATTTCCCTTTACTCTAGCGTCTGCGTGACGAAAACTGATCCTTCTTCTCCACTCTCACATAACGCCAGCAATGGCACAAGCCAACTACAGGAAATCCGATGATGACGTTTATAGTTCTGCTCCATATAATAAAGCCTTCACTAGAGAAAACATCCTTTTATTTCTGCCAGCGGCGTCACAGATACCTCGTGCCCATCAAACAATGATTGACAGTCGGAGTAGAGAATGGCACCGACACCATCCAGACACACGCACGTATGCGCGACCCTTCGTGCACGAGGTTAAACTGGTGGCTCCTGCACACGCGGATGTGGCGAGTCTCGCTTGTGCTCGCACCTCTCCTCGTATCAACAACTGACAGACGCGTTGCTTGTCCACCCCGCTTCCTTCCACCACATGTACCCAAACGGCGGTCAAGATAGTGTAATAAATTGTATTACTTCACCTGATCCCCCCTGTAGGCGAAATGCATTTCGTCATTCCTCATCATCGTTCTCTCACAAGTGCATCAGAACTAGAGCGGCAAAGCAGTTGTCTCATGTTTCCACCAAACTCCTGACTGGACTGACAACAGCGCAGTTTTACACCTTTTCCTCTCACTTCCCCACAGTCGTTCCTGATCAACGCTGGTGGTTTCCCATTACTAGACAGTTCAAACGGCGTTGGGTGGAGCCAAGCTCTGGTCTGTCGTCTTCTACCAGAAACAGAGGATCAAACAGTGTAGGAGACAAGAAGGCTATTGCCAGCAATCTAAGCCGTGGTGCGAACAATGATGTCGGTAGCTATCTTTCACGAGTAGTTGGGTCATATCTTGGCATATTGCCACGAAAGGGTAGTTGTGAGCCTCCTCTGCCCACTTCAGTGGTGAGCATGAAGCACTCGCTGAATTCTGAAGGTGCCCACTGCCCACTTTTATTCTATTTACCTGGAAATGCTGCTACAATGGGTCCCACCATGCCGTCTTCGTGACGGTGACTCTAGACCCTTTGCAATTTGAAGTCGTGGATGAGAACAGCCAATGATGTACCCATCAAAGTCAACCTGAATTAGGCCACGTAGATACAAATTTTAACTAAGCAATTAAGAATTAATTAAAGAGTAAAAACGTAGGCGAAGCACAGGTGTCTCAATTCAGCATAGCTATTTGCTATTTAGCATTAACTGAGTCTTGGAAGTCCTTAAAACGGTTAATGAAACCAAATCACTACCACCACTCTGCAGATGCGACTAAAAGAGAACGAAAACAGGCGACTAGATGAATGAGGTTTTATGCTGCTCCCAACTACTAACATTCTAGCAGGTGGCATTTGTGCCGAAAGTCCTTGTACTGCTTCCCATTCGTCAGGGCATGACATGCCTGGAGCTTGCAATGCAACAAACCAATTTCCTGGGAGTCTACTGACAGTGGGAAGCCTCTCAATTCATGTGGCTTGCACTTACAATCAGCCTGACTATGTATTGCCATTTCATGCGACGATTTACAACTTGATTTAGAGAAGAGCCATACCGTGATCAAATTGGCTGGGATCCCACTCGTTCTAACTTTCTTTCACTTCGTGTGTGATCAAGTGAATATCTGGCGTGGATAGTAAATAAAGGTGGTGATCACTTAGAGCTAGGAGAGGACTAGGATGGAAGCAACCATAACCGTAAAAGTATCAATTTTGTCCTCTTGTGCTTTCGTCCGTCCCCTACCCTCTGTCTTGAGGCCACAGAGTGTTATTGCTTTTTGCCATTGCCTCCAGGTGGTTCACCATTCATTGTGCCGTTGTAGAATTTTAAACCGCCTAGTCGGAAAGCAGAAGGCTGAACACTTTTGAATCAGCTCAGCTACCGATGGACATGCGTTGCTCTAGTAGCGCTTTTAAAATTCGTAGATTTTAGGCAGCAATAGCGCTGGCAGCGCCAGTTGTTCGTTTGATGGTGGTAGCAGCAGTGCTTTTCAACTCACCTTCCTCAGGCTAGTTCGAGGGACTGCAGCAATTCGACGTCCATGTGGTGTGCAGTAGATAATAGGGACTATGCGTAGTGCTGCAGACGAATAGTGGCTAAAATGAATGATGTTTTGGTGAATAGCCCACCCAAATGCAAGTCCACTTAGCCTGTTTGGAGAAATGGGCAGGATAATAATACCGAAACATTGTTCCTTACAACCCCTTCCATGTCCACGGTCAATGCAATGACTTCCTTGGCTAAAATGGACGGAAATTGTCAGCATTGTCGACATAGGGTGGAATAATGGGTGTCCGAAGCACCTAGTGGTCCAGCATCAATGGCGCAAGCAGGCGTACAAGTGTTACATGACGAACAGGCCACTTGGGCGAATTGAAGATGCCAGGAGCTCCGAAGAAGTGATGTGGGTGGCCTGCTCTCATTCCCAAACCACGTGATTTCTGTCAATCTTGCGTCATTTGTAAATACAGATGCAAGACCGGAGCAAATGCAAGGTGACGGGTAAAAAACTAAAAGATTTTACTTTGTCCGATATTTAAAGTGCTTGAGAGGACGTTCGAAAGCACTGAGTGACTACTGGCTCGACTCAGTTGTCAGACCACGGAACTAAAATACAAAGGTGAGTCTTATGTTTGAATTCCAACCAGTTTTACTTAACCTGCCATTCTCCGTGTTGTCACTTTTACTTGCCGTATTCAGCATTTGCTCGTTGTTTAAAGTTGAATGGAAGGTTTTCGAAAGGGAAGAACATTAAAAGGCTCAGCCGTCGCTCATCTCTGCAGTGGCATGGCTGCCAAATATGGCCACCAGTATCCCTAGCTCCTTTCTGCGTCGTCTCTGCACACTTTCCCAGCATCACGACCCATTCTCTCTTTAGGAATGCCTCCGCGGCCTACATGAATGCGTTCATCTCAATTTGCCGGACGATAAATGTATAAATCGTTCACAATTTTAAACAACTCGTGATTAGCCCTCGAGTCGGTGTCGCCTTAAAGGCTGGCACAAGTAAGCCCTGCCAAAGAGGAGCAAAGTTATCGCCTAAAACGTCACAAGCTCATCGGTTTCACCCACTAGACCTTAAATACAGTGGCTCCGGGAGTCATAAATTAAGGTGCATTGCATCTAAAAGGGCAGAACATCGCAAAACGATGAATTGACCCGCTTTTTCAAGCACCAAACACGCAAACAATTGCTTGACATTGCGGATGGTTTAGCACACGAAGTGACCACAACCGTTTTGCCGACAAATGTGGTGCCGACCTCACGAGATTGCATGCCCTCGGAACAGAGTGGGTAGCCATGCTAATGTGGCTGCATGCTTGTCCACTGGCCACGTAAAAGTTTGCTGCTGGAAATAGCTCCTCACAAATAATGACCAAATCTGCACCATGACGGACGCAGATTTGGTAAAGGAACTCAAGATTAAAGTAGGCGGGAAGCTTTCATCGTGTCGAACAGCCTTCAACCATTTTGATCATACTCAAAGGACAGTTTGGAAGATGTCCACTGTTGAGGTGCCCTAATCGAGGTTGTCGCGGTCGTGCAGCCGAATAGTCCCTCCTGAACCCAATGGATTCCCATTGACGGATTCCTACCAAGACATACCATCTTCTTCCGCCCTTGCACTACTCGCGCTCTGCCTATCTTCCATCCGCGCTACACACTGGATGTACCTTACGAGCGAGTCAATTGCAATAAAATGTGCCTGTTCTTTCAGATCCAGTGCTGAATCACTGTAAACAACGTGTTTTCGTTGGCAAGAAGCAGTCCGGCACATCAGTGAACAAGTTAGAGCTACCAAGCTTGCTTGTTGATGGTGCGTGAAAAAGGTTGGAGAAGAGTAGCAGAGGAGCAGATACCTGCAGTGAACGAGGGCAGAGCCAGTGGATTGCCTATTCACAGTCGTGAGAGCCTTGCATTATTTTGCCAAGAAAATGTGGACGTTGTCCTTTCTGGGCCCATTTCCACCATCTCAACTCTCCATTAAGATTTAGGTAATTTGCATGCACACACAAATTTCCACGGCCTACGATGCATTAAAGTTAGCCATTTATGATGCTGACTAGGCTCTACTACATGGCAATGATTATCTGTGCATAAGTAATTGTGTGGAAGGAAGGTTCATTTGTTAGAAGGTCCAATGCAGGCTTAAAATTAGCGTAAAGGCCGTTGGAGACATAAGTCGCCAAGCGATAGTGATGAGCCAGTCATGCATTTTCCCTTTATATCCACCTTACTGTGTGCAAAAAAGGGCACGACAGATGTAGCAGAGACCGGTCTTGGTGCTCTGCAGTGTGACCTCAACGTTGCCGTAAGCGGCGGAGCATGAATCGCTGTTTGGACCATCACTTTCACCGTCACTCTCCTTACTGCTCCACATGCCTGTTCAGTGGAGCCAATTTTTTGCCTTTCCCCTCTCGCAGAGTTTATGGAGGAGGTGCAGAACCGTGGCGAGGTAAAAGGGACTATAAGGAATCATAAGACAGGCAAACAAATAGAAGTAAATTTCGATTCAGAGGTATTTACCTCGTCAGCATAAAAAATAACTCGCACATTGGGATTCCAAATAGCCTGCCAGGATGGCCTATATAAACGGCGTGTGGAGGCCTGTGCTGCTACGTAGAGGGTGGGGCAGGAGTGGCAGTCGGGCTTGACAGTGACGTAGTTGATGAGCAGCGACGGTGGAGTGGGTGGTGCGATACTGGCACTGACATGGTTAGACACCGCATTGAGGGCGATAGGTGTGGTGTTGGGGTCACCGTCTTCAGGTGGACAGAGATCGGCCAGCGCATGCTCATCTGTCAGCTTTAGGCGGTCTTGGTCAACTAAAAAATTGTGGTGAAAGGCTCTCAAAATGAAAGCCTTCCTCTTTAATAGTTGAGGAGTAACCTACTTTGCCACATCGCCTCGATTTCTTAAGCCTAATTAGGTACTGAGCGTAAATGCCATTGAAAGCGATGTCATGGTAAGCAAATTCACTTCTTTTACCTTCTGCGTCTGATTATGCATAAATGACTGTGGTTTTCTTAGTGTGATGGTTTTTGTGCCCTGAAAAGAATGCTGATGGCTAGGCTATCATTCTCAGCCACTGGTAAACGGAAGGCTATCACTGGCTCAGGGGGTCAGGCAGTAAGACATGCGAAAGTATACTCACAGGGCACCGCCATCGTCAAATGCTAGTCGTCCTGTCACGCAGCGACGTTCCATTGTAGTGTCTAGACGAGAGCGTCAGCCTTAGTTCCCATCTTCCATTCTGCTTTGTCTAGTTGCATCAATTCGGGTTTCAAGCAATTGGGATAGGCATGAACGGTATCGGTTTGACAATTGGTATGAAAGTGAGCACTTGGAGGTCACTTTAGCAGCTAGGAAGAAGAGGTTGCTGAGATTACCTTGAATTCTTCATGTGAAATTGTGTGACCGTATGTGACGTGGTTAACGATAGATATCACAGAATTTAACAGATGATGGAGCCTTTTGGAGACACCTAGAACACACACACAAAGGCTGTCACAGAGAATCGGTTTGAGCAAGTTGCTTGCAAGCACTTTTTATCATAAAAAGAGGCTGAAACATTGGGATCTGTTTTAGACCATGTGATAAACAAGCGAAGGAGTAGTATGGATTACTTGCTTCCCAAATTTCTTTGTCAGTACATTAATGGACTCGGCTTTCAATGCATATCCATCCTCATTGCACTATTTCCTACGGGACGAGAATCTAAGTACTGCTATAGCATCAGTGGAGTATTTTAAGACAACGATTGAGTGTGCTTATATGGGGGAACATTTGAAATTCTCGTCAGTGACAGGAAAGTTCTCACGGCCTTTGGTGCAGCCTACTGCGATGAAATGGGGTGCCACAACATCAAGCGACTGGCGCAATGCACACGATTGACGACAGGCATGGGTCAGTAGTCAGTCAATCGGCCGGAATGTCAGTTCTTGGTTGACTGGTCAGACAATCGGTTGGCCTATCGACAGGCTAGTCAGTCAATTGGTCGGCCAGACAATTCATCCACTTGCTCCTGTTTTATGCACTGTGCTCAGCCAATTGGGTTGGACCCAGTTGCAAGTCTACTGCAGAGGCTTCTTTATGGATTGGTCGGTGGGAATTTCGGATAAAAACGAGTTACTGAACAGCTATTAGGCTTTATGACTGTCCTTGCAACCAGTGCCGATAAATGTCATCTAAAGCCTGTTCAAAGTTGAGGCACAGCCTATCATCACTGCTGAAGAGAAGTAGCCTTGAGTGTGCTATGAAGATCACAGCAGCCGCAGGTACTAGGGATAGAAGAAATTAGTTGAGGCCAGTCGTAGCCCCTTCCCTCTGCAATACCTTTAGCGTTGGTCTGCCAAAGTTGTTTAACTGTCTAATGAACTAGACCCATCTTCTTCGCGAGTACTCTCACCACGCCCGTGAACATGCCATTCGCCTCCCTGTCTGATGTTCCAAAATCCTTGCACTACGCCCATCGTCGTCTTGTGGAGTTTTGAGTCAAGGCAATCAGCGTGCCGCAACAGTTTGTGGAAGCCTTTGCAGAATGTGGTTCTATTCGACTTAAACCCTGTTTAACCGCAGGCAAGGCCTTTCTCTGAAATGAGGAAATCTTCAATAACAGCTTAAAATGGGGACGAGGAGAGTGTAGCAAGACAGCTACCAACTATTGGCAGTATTCATTTCCAAATCAGAGATTCTTGGCTTTGATGAATAGCTGTAAGAATCCGCGGCAGTGCTCATGCTGGTGTCCTGGTCTCCTGAGCACCCCATAATGCATCTGGAGGTTGCTGAGCCACCACATTGCCGTTGGAAGCGTTGGTAAAACCATCCGAAATAGCAATGGTTCTATTTAACTTCTGCGGAAGACTGGGTCTGCGACGACTCACTAGCAATGGCGGATGAGGTTTCGATCCCATCACTGACCAAATGGATGATTGAGAATGGTAATTATTTAAAAAAGTAAAAGGAAAGTGGCACAAATCTGACCACACCATAGCCTGGGAAAAGTACACACAAGAAATCAAATGAGGCGACATCTCCTTGCAGATGATTGCGTTAGCTCGACAATGTATCCGAGAATGATACCCGCACTGGTGGTATCCATGGTCCAGTCGACAATGCTGCAGAATGAGACTTTTTTCTACTGAGCGAAATGCCATTTTCAACCACTTGAAGCTCCTGCTTCCCGCCTCACTCTGCCTGAGGCAGCAGACAACCGGAACTGGTCTCCTCCTTCTCCTCTTCTTCAGAGATGCAGGCTGTCATTGTCACATCGTGACTCTCCACTTCACATTTTGCTGTAAATGGAACTCCACAGAATGCAGTATTCTGTCCACTTTACTAAAGGCACTCAACTAAACTACTTCCTTGCGCCTATCTGCACGGGATCAGCAGAGGTAGGAAGGGCTGGATGAAGTATGGGAGGCACTCAGTACACTCTGCTTCACTCACATTTGATAGCGGGGAACAGAAATCCTGGCTCTGACCTACAAAGGGCTGTGGAAACGGTTGGTGGTTTGCACCAGGCTGAATCAAATATCTTATCCTTGCAATTCGAAGTTGTACCACGGGACTAGACTCTTGCTTTGATGCTGTAACTCAGTCCTCCCTTGGGTTGTGGCAGGTTAAGCCCTACAGGGAGGAGGGAGCAACACTCAAACCATCAACAAAATGGCCACCTACGAAAATGGAGTCGGATATTAAAAAAAGAAGGAATAATGCCTAAGAATTCATGGATAGACAATGTCACCATCCATGATAAATTGAGGTCAGCTTAGCATATCGCCTGACGGTGGCTGGATTCGGGCCACACGCCGCATTCAACAGCATACTCGTAGGCACAGTGCCAATGTCCGACCGCAAAGGAACTCTGAAACATGCCTCCTTATCACCTATGCCTCAAGACATGCAACTATCAGCGCCTTGTGATGCACATCACACAACTCCTACTGTGTCTTCATGTGAGACTGTCAACTTAAACATTCCATTCAACTTCAATTTGTCTGCTCATGCTAAATGATGGCGTTTGTTTTACAACACTGCCTCGGTAGTGACCTGCCATTTTCAAGTCTCTTCTGATTTACTCTGACAGTGCTCGCTACTTACTTAATCATAGCAGAATTCACGGATCGGATTCAATCTTGACAGGATTGCGGCTTAATGCAAACATTCGGATTGCAGAAATTGTTATACATACCTAGGTTTTCATTTTGTGGAACTATACCTGGCTACCCAATTACAGAGGAGATAATGTCTGGATAGGGACGCATGCCTCATGGACACTTGAATCACAGGCGGAACGAATAAGTCCTGCGGAACTCAAAGTTCTACGTTAAAATGAATACTAAGCCTGACATCTCGTTGTGTTTCATTAAATTCTACCACGAGCCCCGTTGGTGCACTGTACGTCCATTCTAATTTCAGCCTTCATGTCAGATTCACATCGTTCGTGTTTCGTCTTGGCCTGACATTCTCCACACGGCATAAAGCTGAATGGAAAGGGGGTTGAATACCGTAAGTGAAGATTATATGCGCATTTACGGTAGGACAACCATCTAGCACGTAACATTTGCAACTACAACTCGAAACCAAAAGCCCCACCTACTATGTGAAGCTGTTCGGACCTCTATACTTGTTCTCTCAGCAGGAATGTCCGCATCCGAGTGGAAGATCGGTATGATGTCAAAGTTACAGAGTGTATAGCGAATGGTGGTCAGAGGATCCTGCTAGTCCACATCGGCGCGAATCCAGCTCTGAACACTTGTTTGTAGTCGTGAGCCTGGAAAGTTGGCCCTTCGACCACTGCCTCTGTGAGCCGACGTCAGCCTGGTGAGTTAGTTGTACCACTGGCTACTCAGCGAGCTCTTACGCATGGTGCAGGCAGAAGTGCTTCCCTTTACCAACAAGTTCCATTTCTGCGGATGGCGATGACATAGCGGTAACCAGCTTAATTGGATGCGATTGGGATTAATTCCGTCAACGTAAACGTCTACTGAATTAAAAGCCGCTTCTTAAGAGGTCTCCTCAAAGGTTGCAAAGGCTCTCCTGTTCTAGTCATTCCAGTGCACATCCATGGTCACACACAGGTGATAAGTTGTGCCTGGACTGAGGTGACCCAAGCAGATGCTTGTTTGTTCCTCACTTAGTTGAGCATGCATTTGTGCCATCCTTGGTAACGGCTTAGAGGATGATCGTTTCAATCCCTCCCCGTCAGGTAGGTGGCATGTTCTCAAGTCCACTAGACTCTTCCTTAAGTCTTGGCAGAGGCACAGAAAAGTGGTCCTTTGGCTCGAAAATGAAATGTTCTGTCTAAATTGCCTCCATCTGAGTGATTGCCTGTATTCTTAACAACTGAACGATCTTTTGGAAATGCTCACTACATTCATAGAAACGCTTTCTCATCCACGAACGTGGAATTTCATGCATCTTCGATTTTTCCTCCATCGAGATTTGCTAGTGCCTCCACATCACGAAAACGGCCGTCCCTTGTCTTGTTTCGAACCCAAATTTCTTCGACTTTTTTCTTCACAATCTTTGCAAGTCGGTCGCTGTCAGCTCACAAAGTTGAAATTATGGTTCGGCATTCGATTAAGACCTTGCCAACAATGGAGCACACACTTCTCAACATTCGGTGTACAGACCATTCCGCGTTCTCACGGACAGTAAGGAGCATCTTCTCGGCTGATGGCTCTAGCGGACCAAGTGCACTTGATCAACCCTCGCCCAGCAACACTGGAGCTAGGTAAGCTGCACTGTCTTTTCTGTTAGGCAACTAGATCTACGACGCCGAGAAATTCACCGATTAACATAAAGACGAATTTTCCCTTCTTTACACGAATTTTGATGGGAAGATAAGTCGAGATCCCTTGAGTTGCTTGTAAAACTGACCTCTAATATGCCAATCTTACTTAGTTGTTTGTTTCTAACATTCAACCCCTCTTTTCCTTTTCAGAAGCATCGTCAGCTCTTCTCCCTCGACTTTCACAACAGATCACAGGATTCGAATGTGGTGGGATGAAAATGTTGCTGTGAATTGTCATTCTTCGTGGTTTTGGACCATGCTTTGCGAAGGAACTCGTTTGCACATCATTTGGCGCATGAATTGTTGTTCTAGCTCCAGTGTGCTCATTGAGGAACGCTGATCAAGCCTACCTCGTGGTCGTGTTTCTCTTACAGTAGACCTCAGGTGGCAATGCAACTTACCGTCCTCTCTTAGCCATCACGTTAGTACCTGCAGTGGGGAATTGAGGAGCGGATGAGCAACACGTCTGTTATTTGTCGATGCAACGAAAGGAGTGAGCATAGACGAAGTTCATCGCCTATGTTTGTGCGTGTGTGTACGTCACCAGCGCCCATCTCTATTCCGACTGCTATGTTGCTGCACCGCAGTCAGAGAAGAGAATATGTGTTTTGAAACATGTGCAGGTCTTTGAGAGGAGTAAGATAAAATGTTGCTCCTCCTGTGATTTAAGCACTGTTAATTGAAACGGAGCCATCTTATCGCAGCTTAATCAAAGCCATTTGATGGGTAGGTGAAGTGAAGCAGAATTAGATTTGAGCATATTTCTGCGTGCAATCCCTGGAACCGAGGTGAATGCATAACGGTCTGGTGTCTGCAGACCATTTGCACCGGTGCTGTTGTTGAGTCAGAGCAGAGAATAAGTGTTATAATCATAAGGAGGTCTTTGAGAGGAGCGAGATGGAATGTTAGTCTACTTGTGTTTTAAGCACTGTTGATTGAAACGAAGCAGTCCTTCTCCAAGCTATAATCTTTTCCCAATTTAATGGTTTCTGTTTGTAGCATGGCTTAGGGACATGGGGCCTGCCACAACCGCGAGGCACTGGAGGGTTATGAACCGAGGCTGAAAATGGACTTGTGCTGTGTCATCTTCTTGACGGTGGTTCTAGTCCCCTTGCATTTTGGCTTAAAGTAATTGGGCTGTGGCAGGTTGGAGGTCATGAGTGAGAATAGCCAAGGACGCACGCACCAGAGCCCATCTGGATTGTGTCAGCTAACATCAGGTTGATGTAGGGTTATAGAAGACCGAGACTTATCCAACGTAAAAAGTAGCTAAAGCACAATCTGCTCACTCCTGCCTAAGTATTTGCAAGTAAGCAGAAATGGGGTCTTCGACACTCTCCACCAGTTTCCATAACTCCATCATTGCTACCCCTTCGTAAATGTACTCGAAAGAGAGCAAATAACATGGATGACTTAGTAAATGGAAATCGTGGTGATCCAAGCTACCAACCTTCTAATGGGTGGCTTGTGCTCCCTAAATGTGGAGGCCTCATTCTATTCAGCGCTGTATGACTTTCTTAAGGTTAGCAATGCAAGATAATAAATACATGGGAGTCCAGAGACTGTAAAATGCCCCTCGAACTACCTTGTTCATCCTTACGATTAATGATAATTCATGCAATGTTCGAATGCTCGATTTTAAGAGGACCGATCTCGTGGTTAACTTTGATTCCATCCCACTCAGTTGCAACCTCTCCCGCTCTGTGTGATTATCAACTGATGCTGGTGACCGCTTAGAGCTCGGTGAGGATGGGGATGGAAGTAACCATGACCACAAAGATATCGTCTTTGTTCTCTTGCACTTCTGCCCTTCTCCTTGCCTTCGTCTCTATTCCTCCGAGTGCCATTGCCCTTCACCCTTATCTCCAGGCGGTTCATCCTTCATTGTGCTATTGCTAGAACTTCCGAACGCACAGCGATGAATGCCTATGATATGAGTTCTTCTACTGGTGTTCTGCAAAATAATAGAAACCAAGTTAGCAGTAGCAGAAGTGGCACTGATGGTCAGTCTAAGGTGATCACTAACGAATCGCCTTTTACGTATCGTATTTCATACGCATCCCTTAGGTAGATGGGTTTGAGGCTGACACCAAACCACTGCTGCTGGTAGTTACCCAACTGTCACAACTACTCTCCCATAGTTTGGAACGTCCTCCGTCACACTTGCTATCTGCTCCCACCTCACCTAGTGTGTTCGTGTTAATTTTGCCTCAAAAGTAATGATTCAATGTTTCCGTGATATTTTAAATGGTACACCAGCGGAGTAAATGTGGTTTGAAATCAAGGTACACCAAAAGTGATAAGGGACGCTCCCAAAATCGGACTCATTTTACTAACATATACCAACGGTTCAACTCACCTTCTAAACCTCTTTCCCTCCACCAATCCCCTTTTAAGGGACATAGTTAGATTAAAGTCCACTACAATGCATGAAAAGGCGCCCCTAAAACGACTCGATGAGTATCTTAAGTGGACTGGTAACTTTGATGTCTCTTCATGTCTAAGGGCGATTTCGGCGCTCACAGCGTAGAAGAACATGTAATCGAGGGCAGCGAAAAGCCTTAGTTGCCTAGATGACCAGAGTTTCAGCCGACATCACCGTGTAAACAGCCCGTTTCCTCAAGATGTTGAGGCAGGAATCGTCCTTTGGCATTCTGTTCGTGGATGAGAGGGAGGCTATCTGCAGAGAGTTTCGAATCTACAACATACAAAGACGTCTGACTCTAGCACTGACAGTAAAATAGACCTGCAGACCACATTAACTGCAGGGCTGTTGACACGCCACTTGCAGAATCGACCTCGGAGATAGCTGTTACCAATCCCGCAAGTCCTGGAAGTCTAGGCTGAAATGTCAAGTCGTGACAGCCTCTTCACTGCTACAATCCTCAGCCGATTAACATCGGCTGCAGTTAACCAGCCCAAAAACCATGCAGTCTTGTTTCGAGAGGACCTGTTCAAATTCAATTCCACGAACAGCACGCTAAATGCGCTTCATTGGACCTCGAAATGGCTGAAGCAAAGTGCCATACGGACGTCTTGGATTTCCCCATGCCATTTAAACGAGACCCAACTCCACATAACTTGGGTGCTTTGATGGAATTTTTCAACACTTGAGACCATTAAGTTGGAGTCAGCGCAGTCACTCTCTCTGAATGTCAACAAGCATTGGGTTGTGAACAGAAAGACGTCATTCCCGATTACATCCCGGGGGGGTTGAATGTCCATACAATCCACTCCGAAGGAATTCTTTCGACAGAAATGAGGTACACGAACAATAAGGTGAAATTTTACGTTGGTTTACATTTGGAACCGCATTATACTTGCAAGCCATGACATTGGACACCCTGGATGGGAGAGAGACAGGAAGAGGACAAGTGAATCACACCTTTGTAGAAGTACCATTAAAACTCGATACGGTTTGTGCATTACTTCATTCTCAGTTCCCCTGATCTGTTGTAGCAGTCGGAGAAGGAAGGAGATTAGACTGCAAATGGACTTGGGTCGTTACACAACGAACACTATGGGCACAGATAGACACAAATGGAGAAGAATGGGAGTACTTGCGAATTGGGTTGCATAAATGAATTTTTTTGACAAATTTAGACTTGTACAGAAAGCTGTGGAATCAGTACACCGCCATTTGCTGCTAGGGCAACAATCGAATGCGTATTGCGTCGCGTAGACGGCATTCGGAGCTCAATAAAGTGGATTGGCTACAGCAACCTTTCAATCCGAGCATGGATCCTCCAGCCGATTCTGTTGTAGTGAAAGTAT
>MIEF01007836.1:0-89219 GCA_001870725.1 Taenia solium | reverse complement strand
TGACGTAGTCGCTTGTTACTTATTAAAATAGAGTAGACAATTTATTGACAGGTAAAAACAATGTGGCATCTCCATGCTTAGAGCCCATCTTCGAAGCGTGGATAAGAGTAACATTAAAAATATCTGAGGCAGGCACCAAAAGGATCACGACCTTTTTAAATGCTTGCAGAGACTAGAATATATTAGATGACTCTTTCGACTTACGACTTGAAAGACGAATAGGTTAGCAAGATAATACCGTCCCATTTTAAGTGTTAGAAGTTAGTAATTGCGGAAAACAATAATTCACACTTATCTTTGATTAGAGTTTCCGCACATTAAAACGCTGTGTATACACGTTAATAATAATATCAATTTTTATAATAATTTTGTCAAAGCCTAATGATTATGTGCGCACTACGTTTTATAATGCGAAGCACTGACTACTGAACCAGCTGATAAGAAGGAATGGTAGAAAGATAGGCAGGAAAGGAGGCGTTTCAAATATTTCTTTACAAATTGCTGCCGCTAAATATCGAAACTCTGCTCCAGCTCAGACGTAGAGAAAAGTTGAAAGCATGCATAGTAGCCTCAGAATCCATCTTCTTTTAAATGAGAACACTGGAATATCTTTTAATAGCGGAGGTATTGAAAAAGGTTTTTTCTTCTTAGCCTTCTAAGTCGTCCAACTTTTTAGACAGCTGGTAAAAGATAGAGCCAGAAAGGGAACAGAACCCAAAGCCATTGCATCAATAAACTTACCGGGGAATCTGTCACTAGCCCAATAGAAGTAAACAATTTTAATCAGCGGTGAATGAAAGAAATCTTCAGCATCCATACTTCAAAGATAAGGAGGGAAAGAGACTCACCCCCAGCAGCATAAACCCGTGGTACAGAGGTAGCGAATTTACCACTCGCCGTCTTGACATTGGACCGTACGTCAGCCTCCAGGTTCAGCTCCTCAAGAATAGATTTCTCCGGTCCCAGGAAGCCCATTGCCAAGAGGGCCATGTCGCACTCAATCGTCTTCTCTGTGCCTGCAGGAGAAAGGTGAGGCGTAGACAAATAGACGACCTTTAAGTAGTTCTCAAAAAGTCTTTCAGAGTCTCATGCGGCAGTCACAGTCGGTTTTGAACAAAAGATCCCGAGAACAACTTGATTCATGCAGGCTAGACTTCCAGTGACTGTGCAAACAAGCGGTACCTCCCACCGGGGTCGAGGAATGAATCTTCAGAAGTTTACCTTGAATAAAGGTTTGTTTGCCATTTATATACAAGCGTTTCAAGGTCAATTTTGACGTTGTAATCGAGGTTAAGGAACTGAATGACATCGGAGAACTTAAATAAATCAAATAATTAAAAGGAAACAGTATAAGCTAAATAGGAAGTTAGCGTTGAGACCCTCGACCTCTAGATGACCCAATGGTTTCTAAATCAATCACGATTTGACCTGTATGGCAGATGTCTCCAAGCCTTCCAGCATCAAGGGCTTTCACCTTGAACAAGAGGATTTTAAGATCTGTTCTTTCCATGAGTTCGTAGTTATACATGGGTATCCCGAATCCCTAATTACATGCACTTTAAAATCCCGACTAGCCTCGAATCCCTTCGACTGCTTTGCGACGAATTAGATGCTAGGATACCAAGAATTACTACAAGACTAGGTGATACTTCCTAACACGATTTATAGCAGTACTCTTAACCATGTAGATGACTCAAAGAAACCCCATAAGGACTTGCCTTTAATTACAGTCTCCTGAATTCCGCCAAATAAGATTTCCATTCCCATATTGAAAAAAAATTTACTGCTCTTTTGGGTACCTTAAAAATTCTGAATCAATTAATCGACTTTTAATGTTACTCTTGAAATGATACTTTCGCAAGCAAGTCGGCAAAAAATGCACCAGCTCTCTGGATCAGCTTATTCTTCAAAGTTGATCAGAAATGAGTTGGAGATCAATAACTACTTTGAACTAGTTCTAGACAACAAAACTACTTGACGAAATCGCCCTCATTTAAGCCCTCAAATTGGCTCTTTGGTTACTGTTTAAAATAATTGATCTTTAAAATTTTTAGAGCCAAAAAAAGGGGATAAAGCTTCCGTAACCACTTTTGAACCTATGTAGAAGAAATATACAGAAGATGACTAATCACCTTCGATTCCATTTTCCAGAGACTTGATACTTGTAGCTACTAAGGAATTGAAAAACCTTTTCCGCTTCCATCTATGATTGGTGAATGGTCTACTGTCTCTCGATTATTCAGGATTTTTATATTGAGCTGTGTAACATAAAATCAGTGTCCTGATAGTCCTTTTCTTCTACAACTTTGAGATGCATCCTAGAGAAAAGAGGGTGGGACGGTCAGTAAGAATCTTCACAAGGCAAAGGTCCCAGCTAGATTCTCTTAGCTGACCAAAAGCTTCTTAACCGATTCGATGGGGCCCTAAACGACATAGTTATAACCCAAATACATTGCTACCTTGGATTTTCGTGTGCAGTACTTCTAAAAACTCTAAAACCGCCTTTTAATTCCGACGTTTATTCTGACAAAAATAGCTTCTCCTAGACTTGCGAAGCATATCAGTCACACTAGCAGCCTTGTAGTCTCAGAAAATGGTTTTTGGAAGAAAATAGGAAAACTCACCAGGTATCTCCACAAGCTTAAGACGACCCTCAAAACCTCCTTCTGCGGACTTTTCCCAGCGCACCGAGACGGTGTCCAGACCACCAAGGCGGACGGGATCGTCGGGCGCAGGGACAAAAGCTTTGGTGAGAATGTTGAAAGTTCGTGGGTCATGGCCGTAGTGTATTGCCACTTCCTCATGGCCGTAATCGGTGCGGAAGATGAGAGGCCACTCTGGCCACGGGTTAGTTCGACGATCGCGACTACTGGGGGGCATCGCCATAATCTCCAGGGTCTCCACGCTTTTCGCATCCTTCGCGGGCAATACCAAGAGCAATCATTAATTGTTATCTTCATAGGGTTTAACGATCTTGAATCAGGTGATAAGCTTTGCCTTGAAAATGATAGCTATAAACAGAAGGGATTGTGAGCGATTTATTGAGGTAATGAATAACATATCTGTATTCTTCGCTTTTAATTGAGGTAATTAAGCTTAGCATTTCAATCAGGAAGTTTTAAGGCTGGTTTTAATCAAAAATTTAAACCCAAGATTCTGATGACTAGAGCTAGGCTAGCGAATGGATAGCCAGGCAGAAAAAAAAATGGGGCGTCAGCATCATTTGCTTAGTAGCGAAGACGTGGAGAAGCAGACAGGAGGAAAGGTCAAATAGAGACATTTACCCGAAGCGGCATAGAGAAATGGCGAAAGGGAAGTAGCATGTGAATGCCGCATATTAATCGCCATAAAGACTGACGGGAGGACAGCGAGACAGATGCGCGAAACTCACCTGTCTGGTGGCAGTAGCAATGCAGTCAACCCCAGTATCTCCACCGCCAATCACAACGACGCGTTTGTCACGCGCGAGCGTGGGGAGGTCAGCAAGCTCCCCCGAGTTTCGGAGCAATGCCTCTACTGAGGACGTAGTAACCGAGGCAGCGGTACTCGATTTGGTGACTTTCGACTGTTTCCGCTGCCAACGCTCAAGAAAGCTCATTGCAAAATGGATGCCTTCCAAGTTGCGCCCTGGAAATTAAACATAAAGAACGCAAGGTAGGTCAGTATTCTTCTTTTTTATTCAAGTCAAAGTCCATTGCAAGTTGGCCTATTTCCTATGACTCTCACTCAAGGCTGACCTGTAGTTCCGGTAGTTTCAACAAAGTAGCTTATAATGAAATTGCAAATGTAAATTCACTCAAGCGATTTTTTGAATTTCGGGATAGGCCATAGCAACCTGCCTATCGCCAAAGTTATTCAAGTCGTTCTGAGAGCCACTGCACAACTAAACCGAGTAAACTTCACACTAGCTTTGAGCAGGAGGCAAATAAGTTAATTCAGTCACATAGAACACCAAAATTTAATGATCTTGCACTTTGACGAGATTAGATTACTTCATGGTGGCAGCATAGTGAAGTAAAAAACGAAGCGTTATTACAAAACGGAATTTTGAAATACAAGTTCTCCAGTGGGTTCGCTGATCCTGCCGATGGAAAGACGCACTCATAGCCTTTTTTCTAGGAAGTTGCCCAAATGACAAAATCCATCTCAATTAAACAAAAAATCGCATCTTCCCAAACCCATACGTCGATGAAAATATTTTCAAAATCTCCGTTTCGCTTATTTCACGTAGCCGATATTGGAAGAACATTTCATACACATTTGGTACCCGAATTTCAAACCCTTGTTGTCTGTACTAGAGCGCTAGCAAAAGTAAACCATTTTTGAATAACTTTACGAAAAACACATTTGTAGTTCCTAAAATTACTCGCCTTATTGTCGCCTTAGAAGCCAGATGAGAACAATAAATAGACGTTGGATTTGAAGTTACTTCAGACAGGAGACCAATACCTGTCCTGCAGTCTTGACCTTTTTTTGCCTGTTTTGGATCCAGACGGTGTCGTACCCATGCAAGCATGGTGGTTCATGAAGAAAGAACAATGGGCCAGATTTTTATGATAAATTAGTCAAGTAAGATACACAAATCACAACTCCAGGTTTTCTCATTTCATGCAAGGATTTGATTGCTGCATATCCTTTAATAAGTAGATCCAGTCGATTCCCTCCACTTTTCACAAATCAGGATTTGGTGGGTAGATGACGAAGAATTGTGCGGTACTGTTGAGAATTCCGAGACCACATGCGCAGATGAATTTCAAGTGTCAAAAGTAGGTAAGTATCTAAATATCCCGAATTTCCAGCCACTCCTTCATATAGTTGCCTCAGAAAGTGGAGATGTTGATACATATCATTTAAACATTACCAAATCCGAAATAATTATTCATAGGGACTAAGTCTACGCAAATCTAAAGCTCCAAAATAATATGATCGAGACTTCACGAGAGTCAAGTCTAAGAGCTAAAAGCACGAAAATTCCTTACAAAATATGAGATGGAATAAGTGAAAATGACCAGCAAATTACCAGGAATGTTAAGATCACGTGGCCAAGTGGAGCCCAAACAGAGAACAACAGCATCGAAATCCTCGAGAAGCTTTTTGGCAGGCACTACTTTGACTGTTTCATCCGAAGGTCGGCAGGTGGTGTTAGGATCCATAGAACAGCTGCCCACCTGCACATTGCACAAGAATTCCACGCCGTCAGCTCGCATCAGGTCCAACCGACGGTCAAGAATGCGACGGTCTAGTTTCATTGTGGGAATTCCGTATCGCATCAGGCCACCTGGCAGATTACGACGCTCCATCACCACTACCTTATGACCCACCTGATAAAGAAAAGTGCTGTGGGAGTACAAATTAACTCGGATTAAGCCAAGCTATTTTCAATCTGAAAAAGAAGTGATTTCGCAATGACTGACAGAGATACGGACCTTTTATTCGGCTCGGGGAATGAGGAACATGAGAGGTTGTGCACACTTAAATAATGGTTGAAACAGGACATACAATAAGTGAATTTTTGCAAAGTCCGGTTCAAAGGTAACCCTTTAGATTAAAAGCGTTCAGTGACAGAAGTTATTGAAGCAATTCTGACAGAATTATTAAATTGCATTGCAAAAGAGGCACGTGTATCATGTACTCAACTGCGACTTGTACAAATGAGGTGAATCCTTCAGTTAGTGCAAGGTAACTCCCGATTTGTTGAGGTGACGAAACCAATTTTTCAACCATTAGAGACGCGAACATCCTTAGCTCATGGCAAGAAAATACTTACATATATCTTTGACAAAAAAATCATGAAATAAGGTTGCTTCAATTGTACAGACCAGAAAATTCTGTTCAAACCATCAAACACGAAATTTCCAACTCAATCAGGGATACGACAAGAAGAGGCATTGACCCACCTTGGTAAGTTGAGCAGCACAAGCAAGACCAGAAGGCCCAGAACCAACAATGGCGACGCGTTTACCAGTGAGTTTAGAGGCAGGAAGGGGTCGAGGAACGTTGAGTCCGCGCTCCCAGCCAGCCTCACCTATGGCGCATTCAATATTCTTGATTGTCACTGGAAGCTCGATGATGCCCAACACACAAGCACCCTCGCAGGGCGCAGGGCACACGCGACCAGTGAACTCGGGGAAGTTGTTAGTCTGTTCCATTGCCTCGTGTGCTGCAAGCCACTGGTCCTGCGAGGCGAAAAGAAATCTTGATTGGTTGCTCTTCTGTGTCAATCGTTGGCTGCTTGCGGATTTCTTCATTAGGTGAAGAAGCAGCTACAATACCGGTAGTAACCTGGCTGGTTCTTCCTTTCTAGTCTGTTTGTTTCCTTCCTCCGCTAGTGCTTAGCATAAGATTTGTAGACATCAGTCTTGTTAAAAAGCTCCTACGTTAGTTTAGTTTTGGGAGCTATCCCACAAGTTCCGTCCCCAATTCCAAGTAGCAGATTGATTTTATCTCAAACATTCATGGTGATCGACTATAATCCAGTTCTTTTAGTCCTAGTTAGCTCATTTTCGGATTTGCATCACTATTTTTCGAAATCAACCCAATTAGTAAGTAGCGAAACAATAATGCATTCTCCTTGAAAATTCTCAACCCCTTCACCAGAAATTAATCAACTTGTTAGGGTGTTTATACTCCAGTCGATGTTGTTGTTGTGAAGAATGGGGCCAGTGTGCTAAAAAGGTTTTCCTACATTCTGTTACATGACATATTCATTAAAATATACACTTGAGACTGCGAAATATAGATGTTTAAGCTCTGCTATTTGCGTGAAAACCAAGCCTTGATTCCAAATGCATTTCTTTCGGAGTACTTCGATTCTCGTTCTATTATACATCGTTCTATTTTATTTAGAATAGGCAAATAAGTGACGTTCTATCTTTGGTTTTTCCGATGTGTAAAATTAGGCTCCTAAATAAACGCAAGCCTGGACAAATCAAGTGTAAAAGCCGCTTATACTCCATGATTTCTCTTCCATCATGCAACCATATAGAAATACAGATTAGCTTTCTCTGGTACACATCTTTTAGCATTTTTTTATCAAAGTACAAAATCACATATATTTACTCGAACAGAAACTCCAGGCGAAAAAATTAAAGAGTTACAATTACGTGCCTGTACCTATCTACTAAGTAAACAGCTAAATAAAAATACAGGTTGAATGATAATCGAGAGAATCAATAATGGATAGAGGGAGGAATGAAAGCACGTGGAGTGAAAGCGGTGATGGATATAGGAAAAATCATGCAGATAAATGAGCAAGCAGACAAATGGATGAACAGGCAAACAATGCCATAACTGTAAACTGATCAGTTTTACTAAGATACACAGTCATGTGAATGTTTCGGAGCTATATACTTAAACAGAGGTTACAAATAGACAGCAAGCTGCGATTGCAGATGAGTGATTAGTCTTCTTTTAAGAGGAAAAATCCACTTTTTTCTCCATGGTACATGAATCAAGGAGCTGCTTATTGAGATATTTGAATGAATAATGAATAATAATGAGTAATTCATTGGGTAGATAGATGTATCGACGAATGGACAGAGGAGAAGAGCCCCAGCTCACCTTGTGGATAAGGTCATTCCAGTTGGGAATGAGGTTACCAAGGGGACAGCCAAAGCTGGACTGGCAAAAAGGCACACCGCAATCCATGCATCGTGCTGCCTGTACCTTTAGGCCGCGGCGCAAACTCACGTGTGCATACACTTCGGACCAGTCGCGCAGGCGCTCCTCTACGGGCCGATACTTGACCTTCGTGCGCGGATACTTAACGAATCCGCGCAACTTGTCTGGTCTCTCTATATCTGTTCCATTCCCTCCCACCACCGCATCCTTCAGTGCATCTTCGATATCGATGGTTTTAATGCCATTCTGAACGTGAAAATAAAATTGTAGACTTTTGAATGCATGTCCATTAGAGTGAGTTCTCAAGTCTCCGAGGCCTGTTACACCAAAATACTAGGCGACGAGATTGAGATTATAGATAATTAACAAAATACAAAAGGTAAGCCAACTTATGATGAACTGTAAACATAAAAATCTTAAAACTAACTTGTCAGCGGGCTAGAATTGAAACCCATTACACATTAACAAATTATTGTTTTCCGGCAAAATTCGAGCATTCAGATTTTCACTCGAGGACCAAAGTAATTTATCCAGACAATAAGCACAAATTTTTAACTATGCATGATAACAAGACTATAGTTTTAAATTTAAAGTTCATTCATTAGGACGCATTACTGTTCGCTTGTCTTGATGAAAACCTGGGAAATTAAGCTATAGTTAACATTTGAAAAGGTCTTTATATTTCTTAAGTTACGTTTTCACAGCAAATTATCCAACTCTTAACGCAGTCCGTTTCCCTTAAAATGAGAAAAAATCATTGCTGACTTCTGCTAATAGTGCTGGACAATTTGAGACAAGTAGCTAGTTATGGTAGGGATTAAAAATCATATGCCTCAATGCAAATAGTTATTAGACTTGTCATTTCAAGGCAAGAATCTCAGCAGATCGAAGGAAGCCTTCTAGAAACAAAACTCACGGTAACAGACTTCGCCGTATCCGCCGCTACAACATCCTCGTCATCAGCGGCAACAACAAAAACAGAGTCTCCATTTGCCAACGTAGGAGCATTCATCGTCACGGTGCCATTATCAGCCGTCACAACCTTTAGCGCCGAGTGATAGTCGTTGGGGAGGACGAGAACAAAGTTGCCCACCTCAGTGTCGAAGTGTTTGAGAATTTGCCGTGCAACCTGTGAATATCAAACATAAAAAATCCAATAAGATCTTTTTGGAGTTTATGCCCTTCTTTTAGGACGGCAATAGAGACACCTACCAGAGAGCCTGTTTCATCGAAGAAGGTTTTAATGATTGTACAGAGCCAAGTGGCGTACTCATTTTCGAGAGTCATGTCAAAGAGGGTGACAGTCTGGAGGTTGCAGCGCGCCTTGAAGACACGGTCAGCATCGTACACGAAAGCAAGGCCACCGGACATGCCTGCGGCAAAGTTGCGACCAGAGCGGCCCAAAAGAACCACACGGCCGCCTGTCATGTACTCACAGCCGTGGTCACCACATCCTGTAAAAAAATCCCAACTTCTGCTGCAAGTGATTAGGAAAAATAAAGTAGGAGCTCATCAAATATTTACGAGGAATGTTCAGGGAGATTGGAACTATCATTTGGTCAATGCGGAAATCGAATGCAGTAAATCTACCCTATCAAACACATGTCAAGTTAAAAAACGAATGAAAGGCAGATTAGGAGTATCTATTGGTCACAAACCTTCGGCCACAACAATGGCGCCCGAATTGCGCACACAGAAACGCTCTGCAGCCTGTCCACGAATGAAGACGCGGCCCTCGATGGCACCATATAGACAGGCGTTCCCGACAATTATGTGATCCTCGGAATGAAAATTCTTGGTGAGCAGCCGCGACGCCGGAACAATGGTCACCTTTCCACCAGAGAGCCCTTTCGCTACGTAGTCGTTGGCATCACCAGTAAGACTAACGTAGACACCGGGGGCAAGAAAGGCGCAAAACGACTGACCTGCGTGGCCCCGCAGGTTGACCTTCGGTGAGAGGTTTGATTTCACATCATTTATGAAAACTGACTCATTACAATCCTCCTATGTCTTTTCGAATGGGAGAAAGTGAGTTCAAGCTTGGTCAGTTCGCAATCCGCAAAAAAGATTACTGGAGCTTAGATGATTTATCGCTCCAATATGACACCAAATACTTCCTTCATGCTTTTTCTTCTACATTAACTCCTGTCCTTCTAGTTAAGTATGCTACGTACGTGGCAAACGAAAAAAATCCTGGGTCAGATAAATAACTAAGGGTTGATACTTATGCATGAGTCTAGCAGTGAATGTGCTAAGGCCAAACAAATGGCATTCATTTGAAATAATATGCAGAATGATACGATTAACATGATGTTAAGAAAATGATCCAATAATTTAAAATGTTTTGGTTCGAGATACTTCATTGTTACAAACCAGATCTAATTCGATCGAAACAACACAGTTAAGCCGAACTGTTTCGTATGTCAATGGTTGAAGGCGGGATGGGAAATAAGCATTAAGTTCAAGTTTGTACGAAAATGTTCACCAGTGGCTACAGTGTCCTTAAGAATTCAATTCACTAACTTAAACGAGGTGCAGCCATATAACTCCTTGAGTAGACCTTGCGGAACTTGAAGAAAGTGGCATTAATACTAGGGAGAAAACAAGATCATTTAAAATTTTGATAAAATGCCAACAAATTCCTATGCGAATATTGAGACGTCGTTAAATCTTAAGCCTGGTTTCAGAAGAAACTTCATAAGGTGCCTCAAAAATAGTTGGAATAACGTCACAAGGTGATCCTGACTACATGACCAAAAACAGGCTGAAAGGGATCTACCCGATCCCTGCTAGAATTTTGGGTTGATCATATCGTCGACCCTATTCTTGTATCTTTGTGCTTTCCATTACCCAGTATAAAAAGATCTTACTACCAGGATCTGATCACGTAAACACAGTCTAGTTCACGTAAGACAACCTTGTTTCAGTTTCTTTCTGATTTACAAAAGGACCCCATGATCCAGCAGATTGCCCTCGAATAGTAGGAAGCACTGAAATCTCCATCGATTCCCCTGCGCTATTTAAGATTAGAATCCTATAGATTTTGATAAAGTGAAAGGTTACCTTGCATTAGCCTATGATAACTTAAAAACCCAGGATAATCCAGTTCGTACCAACCTCCACAAGCTTTCAATCTAAAATCAATGTGATCAAACCAGACCCATGGTATTTCAGTGAATGGTAAAGAAAAATCAGGGGAAGGGAAAAATTAGTCTAACTTACCGCCAATGTTATCATTCCGAATGTTAAGCTCCCTTAAAATTGAAACATCCTTCAGGGATGGGAAAACAGACCAAGTACCGTTAAAATATCATCCAGACATTAGTTTGTAAAGCCAAAAAAATGTCCATTGAACTGTTGAGTCTACACCTTAAGCAATTGTTACGGGTTGCTCAAATCTGAATTATTCGATTTAAAACCACCTTCTGATACGCTGAATCCAAAACGGGGACCAGTGTAGCAATTACAGCATATGTACAAGCTGACCACCGAATAGTGCCGCCTCTGTAAATTGCACAACCAGTCGCCAGCATTGATTTTATGGAGAGTCGATTTGACGCTGTTTTGATTGCTCTCAACCATTAAAAACTATTCACCGTTAAGTTGGAAGCAAAATTTTGCTTTTGGACCTAGGCTTAATTCTTATCCGCTTTGCTGATTCGTTCAAAGACAGGAAGTCTCCGCTACACACCTCCAAACGTCGTGTCTTCGGTAAACCCTCCTCATTAAATTTCATTGAGATTGCATAGCTAAGAGAGGCTCCAAATGCCCGATCCTCATTGGTGATAGCTCCAGAGATCCGCACGACAGGTAAAACGTCATCATCCTTCCCACCGACCCCACACGGTGTCTCAAGAAGTGGAATGGCAGCGATAAGGAGACGACGGTCCCAGTGCCTATCTGGGGGCAGAGAGCGAGCCAAACGCAGGGTCGGCGAGGCCTCCACCGTGACACCGCCGATGCCGCAGTGAAGTGGGGCGTCGAGGACGTCGACAGAGGCCATTGAGTCCCATACGAGGAGACCTGGGGGGCGCTGGTCGACAATAAGATCCTTAAATGGCGAGACAGGCATCGCAAGCAGGGGAGAGAGGTCGAGGCAAGCGGTTTTTTCGTTTGTTGGACTGCTGCGTTGCTAAATAATTGGAAAAGAAGAAAGAGTTGTCAACCAGAAGATATGAAGGAGCACACGTTTGACACAAAAATATTAAGTAATGGGTAGGTCAAGGATCGGCTGATTGAAAACCAGCCGAACAAATCCATCGATGGTTGACTAGTGGATGGGTAAATAAAATGTAAGATGGATGAAATCATAACAAATGGATTCAAATCTAACGAATCAACTTAAGGTATTTAAATAGGAAAGGTACAGGTTTCTGCATTGAAAAATAAGGTACAGATTCAAAATGGAAAGGTGTAAAATAAATGGGCAACAAATTGACAGTTGTCGACCTTGTCCTCAGTATGACTGCAAGTTTTGGAGCTCATACTTTGTAGCATGCAGTGGGTTGCAGTTTTGAAGCCGAAAGTATTTAGAGTAGACAGATGAATAGCGATGGAGATGAACAAATGGCTTATGAATTAATGAATAGACAAAAAGTGGACAGAAATTTGGTCAATGGGAGCTCGATAGAATGAATTGAAGAGAGGGATGAAGAGTAAAGGGTGACTGAAGACATGCATAAATGAATACAATGTTTAAGGAATGAGGGATGGTTGATTAATAAATGCACCAAGTGGACATTTGCATTTAATTAGAGAAGAGGAATGAGTCTAGAGTAGACGGATGGGAAAAAGATGGATACACGAATCTACGATAAGCCCGTGGATGCATAGAACCAGAACAGGTGTGTGGATTCTGTATGAACAAGTTCGAGAAGGATGGGTGCAGAGATCTGGGATGAACACATGCATTGGCACGGGACAGACCGAGCAGAACTTGATAGAAAGAAGTAGAACGAAGGTATGAATGACCGATTTAAGGATGGGAAAACGGGTAAGTAAATGGACGAAGGGGCGGGACGGTGGCGGTTGAACGAATACATGCATGACTGTATGAAAGAATGGAATAATGGATGAATTCACTTAGAATGAATGGATTAATGCGAATTTTTTCACTGAGTCAACTTTCAATAGGTGGGTGGAAGGGTGAGTTGACTAATGGATAGATAGACAGCTCACAATCAGCCGATGTATGACTGCATCTGTGATGAATGGGGCTTTAAATGACAGGCGTAGGGACGTGAGATGGATAAATAGCAATGGTACCTACTCAAGCAGCCATTGCAATATGCACAAGCGTAGCAAACTGACATTCAGGCATTTTGAAATGGTAAATCAGTCAATCAGATGTTGGTTACCCGAAGCAGTTCTGTGCGACCAGTGAGATCATTGAGCCGTGTGAACCCGAGCTGCGCCAGAAGTTGTCTCACATCCTCGGCCAGTAGGAAGAAGTAGTTGATGAGGTGTTCGGGAAGTCCAGCAAACTTCTTGCGCAGCACTGGGTCCTGCGTGCAAATGCCCACAGGGCAGGTGTTGAGGTGGCACTTACGCATCATCGTGCAGCCCAACACAATCAGCGGTGCTGTCGACATGGCGAACTCATCCGCGCCCAAGATGGCCGCTATCACCACATCACGGGCTGTAAGGTGAGAGGGAACACCATTTTTTAGAAATCCGTTTTCTTCCCTACCATTACTTAAGCAAGTCTCCCAATGTTCTAGAATGGATGCTCCACCTTTCCCGCAATGTAAATATTTATTTTGGGTAGCATGGGAGTTGCTCATTTCGCCTATCCCCTTGATCCATCGGTTCTTTCATACACTTATTATAAAGCAAATTCTTAAATTGCTTACAAAGCGGCCAGTCGGGTATCGCACTGGGGCAAGAGAGGATTACACTGTACTTATCCATTACTTTTAGTACTTGTAAAGATCCATTAATGATAATAACAATAACAACAATGACTTTTGTGACTGACATACCAACGACAGTAGAAGTGGCCCCATCGTCCATGAATATCAGGCACGAACTCACCGACTAGATGATAGAGATCTTGTAGTCTTACGGTTTTTACGGACTTGGAAAAGGTAAGCAATTATTCGTGTGCATTGCAAAGACATGCAGCGGCCTATCATTCCTGCTCTTCATTGCGCTTCGCAAAATTTCTATTGTTTGGGATCCTAATGCCACTCTGCATACTAAGTTTAACTCGATTCGAAATTAGGAGAAACTTCTCTAACATTTCCAGGTACGTGATGATGATTAACTCGAAATGACATACTTTCTGACACATTATTCATTCTAACTTTCGCTAACCGAGAGACCAAATTATTGGCTGTCCCTACACAATCCATCGACTATCCATGCCAGACCTTAAAGAAACACACTACGTCACGATCGAAAGACTGCTGACCTCGCGGAGGTGCGTGAGAAGAACTGCTGAACTGGGATTGTGACTGCAAGAACGTTATAAGCTCCCTGAAACAAATTTAAACGTTGTAGTAGAAAAACGGAATAAAATTATTTGGTCAACTTGTAGTTCAAATGCGATTTATTGCCGATGCTGGTCATCCGGAAGAGTCACTCAAGAATAATCATAAAGCTTAATACTTAAAGCTTTTATTTTGGAAGTGTAGAGATTTGGACGACTGAACCTGAATCTTTTAGGCTATTACCAAATTTTCAAGATGATTCGAAAAATTATTGAATTTTGTGGAAGTGAATGGAGTGCTCCAGAGTAATGCTGCTACTGACTGCACTGGAAAATTATATGAGGTGCAAAACTTTCCATTTACTCAAGGGGTGCTATGGAGTTACCACCTCAGCCACTAATTTTAAACACGCTTTAACTCTGAACACCTTATGAAACAATCGAACAGTTGAGGTACCGCTTTGAAACTAAAAAACCAGTAAAATGACAAATCTGTACGATTTGAAGGTTTACGAAGCCGTTTGATGGACGCTGACACAACCAATGATTTAAGAAGTTTTAAACTGACAAATCAAACCAAGTATGAAAATAGAGAGGTTTAGTGAACATCAAATAAGAGCATAGTAAATCGAAAGGAGGGTTTGAACGGGACAATCTTCAGAAAAAATGCGATTAGTCACACTGTACTGCAAATTCAAATGTGTTGATAGAAGACACAAAATCCCTCGTAAGCCAGCACTGATTGTAAACAATTGCAGGGCACTTTTGATGAGAACAGAGTTCCCAAACACTGGGATAATCTGGGAAAAACTGTCAACTCCATTGCACCTATGAGGAATCCCAAAATGATCCCAGAGTAGACACAGGGTTAAACCATTAACCAGCTAGGATAAACAACATCCATCATTGCTGCGTTCATCAGTGCTGTAAATTTGCTGCTTATCATTGCCGGTGTAAAACGTAATTAGTTCAAGTTAGCACCACTTGGAAGTAACTGGTGGTAATAATCGCCCGAGTGCTTGAAAAAAAAGGAACATTTTTGTAATAGACAAACTTCCCACCTAAGCATGTATCCGACTAAATAATTGTAGCGCCTTATCCTAACTAGATCTACTTTCGAAAAAATTTTAAGGAAACCGGAAGACACGGTCACTTCTAGCCCCTGAAATCAAAACCTACCTGTCCTAATCTGACCATCGGCCTGCAGCACGACCTTGGATCTTGTGTGATTGTTAACCAGCACCTGATGCGCCTCCGCAACTCCCAGTTCCCACGGCAGACCCGCACTTTTTATGCCCGTCCAGGAGCTAGCACCTGTTCCGCCGTCGTGTCCGGAAACTATTATGTGAGCCGCGTGGGCCTACAAGGACAGTTTAAATCCTGTCCGAGGGTGGACGAAGGGATATACACACACAAAGTCTACTTAAAGCCGTTTACACAACAGGCTAAAAGCGATATTTGCAGAGTCTTTGGTAGTTGCTGCTCTCTTTCCTTACCATGTACCGCAACACAACGGAGCAGGACACAAAACAGATTTAAACGTAGACGTTGAGAAAAAGACAAACGGGCAGAGACAAAGTGTCTAACAAACTAACGATATAACTATAATGCTAAGCAGGTTAACCTGAAGTTGTCCGTGAGCCTAAAGAGGGAGGAGTAACATAAGTAAAAAGTCGATCAATTTGAAAAGTGAAACACAAGGAAATTAAGGATTGAAAACGACAAAGAATCTCACCTTGGCGACTCCGGACGCAATCACTCCTACACCAACTTCAGAGACTAACTTGACGCTGACCACTGCCATCGGGTTGGCTGCTTTCAAATCGTAGATGAGCTAAAAGGGTGGGTCAGATGAACTAGAATGGCAACGATGTTTTTAATGAGTACTTCATTGTACGAACTTTTCTATTATCGGAACCTGCTTCAAGTGTTTCCATACACACGAGAATTTATGATCAAGATCTTAGCATACGATGCTTCATATTGCGTTTGTGCAAACGTTCCTACGAAATACGCTCGGTATGGATACCGCGTTTAGCGTAGAAAATTGCCCAACTGCTGGAAATACTTACTAGACGAATTCTTGAGGTCTAGTAGGTGAACTAATCTTTTAATTTCCTGTGCCATTAGTGATAAGGGAGATTCGACGAATGCCCTCCGGTCTAGTCAAAAAAACTGAAAGAAGGGGTTAGTGTATGGTGAAAGTTGCAGACGTCTTTTCCACAGATAGTTCAGTCACTCCTTGCCCCCGCTCGTAGAGATGATGGAGCTAAAGACCGCAAACATCGACCTGGAAGCGATAACGTTGTAAGAAGAGCATGAGCTATCGGAAGTAAAGTTGATAGTGCTAATGCATGATCAGCAAAGCTAAAATACATCACGACAAATAAAACGGTGTTTTTTACCTAATTTCTTGCCTTAAACAACTCGCGCCGCAGTACCGACCTTTTAGGGTTAATGCGGAGGTTAAAAGTATCAGCAAAAAAGTAGACAAAAGCGATTAAACCCCTCGTTCACCTGGGCAAGGTCCTCAATGGAGTATATGTCATGGTGTGGAGGTGGAGAGATAAGACCGACGCCAGGAACGGAATGACGCAGACGCGCGATCTCCGCAGTCACCTTATAGCCGGGCAACTCACCGCCTTCGCCAGGCTTTGCACCCTGTGCCATCTTGATTTGCAGCACCTCCGCGTGTGCCAGGTACGAACTGCTGACACCAAAGCGGGCCGAGGCCACCTGCAGCAAGGTGTAGATGAACAAACTCTCGCTGTCCCTCTGTGTTATTCATGGCTCATTCTGAGGGATTAGTTTATCAATTGTGTTTATCTCTTCAGTTGAAAGAATCACTACTCACAACTACTGTCCTTCAATTCTGTTGGCATGTTTGCTCCTTCTCATGGTCCTGAATTTCACCCCCCACAGTTAAGTAATGCTGTCGATTATTACATGAAAGCTATGGAACAATGTCCTCCTCCTTAAGGCCTTATCTTTATAGTCATTTCAAGTCTGTGAGGTGAATCATGGAAGCGTAAACGATGGCTTCCGAAATCACCCTCTAAATACTACCGCCTAGAACCCCATCCCAAGTCAGTGCATTCTATGATAAAAAAAGATGGTGTTTGCTTTGAGTATGTGAACGATTACCCGTTCTCTTCAGTCTATTTTGGTTCGGATACTACGCTGGAGTTGTTACGCTCGTGCCTCGCATGATAAAACTAGTCAGACTTTTCTGCAGTTTTATGTCTTTAAACTCAACAAATTTTCCTCCAGCGCACTCCAGAACATTCCTTTATTTTACAAACGCACTTATGTTGACGTAAATTGTGTGCAGAGAAATATTCAAATCTGCTGATATCAGTGAGAAAACCCACCATAATGGGGAAAATGAAAGGCAGTTTACAATATCGAAATAGCCAAAACGATCGAAATTTTAAGAACTTTGGGAAAAAATCAGTGTAAATAATCCCATTTCATCTGTCTGTTATAACTCATCTTATTTCATTTACAATGAGTAAAGTCTTTAAGACCATAGTCCAAAGAAAACCAAAACGACTATTTGGTCATTTTGTCGCCATTTTGGAGCACATGATTACTGGCGCCTGTTTAAACTCATTTGTTTCCAATGGGGCATTCTTCCCCAATTAAGATGTGGCAGCCTTTCAATAACGCTTAAAAAGCTAGAACTATCGTACCATAATTTCTTTTTAAGTTGCTCCCGTTCCACAACCCTGACCAAAAAAACTGCTTTATATCGCAAAAAATCTCAACATTACAATTCAATAGCTTTCAGACTGATCTGGATCTGCTCTGGATTCCTTTTAAAATGAGAGTAATTTCGTCACCTCACCTGTTTGATGGACGAGCACAGAGAAGGATTGAGATAACGATCGGGCAGTTCTCCACCCTCTCCAGTGTTCGACCGACCACCGATGGTGTTCATGACCTTGGCCAGAGTGCTGTGTGCCTCTTCAGAGATAGAACCAAGACTCATGGCCCCTGTGGCAAACTTCTTCACAATCTCCGTAGCTGGCTCCACCAGGTCTACCGAAATGGGTTCCTCGGCGAAGTTAAAATCAAACTGGCCGCGCAGGGTGCAGTGGCGCGCCTGTTCATTGGCCGAGTCGGAGAATTGGCGGAAGATTTCACGACTGTTGCTACGTGCTGCCGCCTGAAAGGAAACGAGAGATCATTTAATCAACGGGAAGTTTCTTTTGATTTACGAACTTTGATGCTCCAGATCCAGATTAATGCATCGGAGTGCCCTCGGAATTTTGCTAAATCATATCTAGTAGCATTTTTTATAACCTAGATCGCTGAAGGATTGACGATCAGCTGAAAGTAATTAAAAGCAGGGCTAAAGGCACTGAAACAATGCAATGAAAAACTATGTGGCACCAGTATAATAATAGACACCAGTATAATAATAACTCGCGGCTTCAGATCACCGTAAAGGGGAGAATAGCCGTCATAGCAAAAAGAAAACCACGAAAGAAACGATTTTGCTAAAATACAGTGATGTATTTTATGTTTTTTTATAAAGTAGCAAAAAAATTAAAGCCAGGTGCATATTTGAAGTAATTAGATGTGCAGGGCGTGTAATAACCCAATTTCAATGCAAAACTAACAATTCGCGTTCTTTTGCCGTCAGGTAGATTGCCGTTTTAAAAATCATCGCCACATATTAGTCAGGAATGGCGCCAAAATAAGATTTCTTTCAAGTAGGAAGTAACTTGATGGCTTGTTAAAATTGACAAAAGTTCCGCATTTTGGGTTCAGAAAGTTCACGCGTGTTTGATAAGAAATAAATTTATTCACAAAGTATCACTGCTTGGTACAAATTTTAAGCTAAAGGCATCGTCAGACCAATTTCCCTCAAAAAAAGCTGTTGGTCAGCCATTACCGGCTAATGGTCCTCGATATCGCAACATAACAATTCATTATTACGGACGTGGATGGCATGTTGTCTCAACAAGACTGCCACATGCCATAAAAGCTGAGAAACGATTCAATTGGTGCATAAGTCGCTCCCTGATCGTGTAATTTTCCATTTTCTGACTAGAATTGGCTACCGAAACTATGTAATTTAGTGTCGCTGAGCTTTTTCCTGGGTATTTTTTGAAGCTTAAGGTTTATGCCAACAGGAAAATTGGGCACCATATCATCGAAATTCAGTTGTATTTATGCAAAACGACCATGGAAATTCTCAGCGAGAGCTCGCATGTACCAACAAAGTCGTGGAGTCCGTTAACCAACATGCCGTTTCACGCATAACCCTATATTGCGTACCTTATAAAACGATAGAAATATTGCGATCCGTAATTAAAAAAACTCAGTTAAAATGTTTTCAGTCCAAAATGGTTCCCGGATAGCATTGAGGACAAATGAATTTATGGCTCAATGGACCATGCCAAGAAATATTACGTTTAAGGAATTTTCAACAGGTGGCTGAAGATACACTCTATAATTGGATTGAACAACCTCTTACAAACACAATCTATTAAAGGCAGTTAGAATGCGTAGACTGTAAAATAACACATTAGTAAAGTGGCAAAACAGTGGTGGAACACTTTTGCTCGACGAACCTGAAGCTTTGCAATGGTGACAGGATCATTCATATGCCTCTCACCACCCGACCGCCAGTGATAAAAGCCGGGATTTCGAGAAAAAAGGCTGTTGCCAGATACTGGATCCGCCACATAGCCCAGTTGTGAATTGATAGAATCGCCGTTAACGGTGTGCAGCAAACCGAAGGCTTCCGCGTGCCGCGAGCAAACCTCCGCGGCGAGGACGTCGAAGCCGGCGCCAGCGATTCGCGAAACGGTTCCAGTGAAACACATATCCATCACTTCTTGAGCCAGGCCGACAGCCTCGAAAATTTGCGCCGCCTTGTATGACTGCAACGTGGAAATGCCCATCTTTGCCATGACCTAAGAAAGAAATGCACCCAGCTTGACTAGAGCTACTAACAAACTTATGAGCAGAGATGATTGTCTTCTGCCTACCTTGAGAATGCCGTTCCCGACAGCTTTGACGTAGTTATTAAAGAAAACCTCATCACTGAATTTCTCTGGATCCACTCCATCTGAAACAAGCGTTCCTTCGCTGCGAAGACGTTGAAGCATCTCGAAAACCATGTAGGGACAGATGGCATCCGCACCAAAACTCAGCAAGGTGCAAAAGTGGTGCACCTCTCTGGAACCGCATCAAATGCATCACAGAACAATTTTAGCTTAGGAAACGACGTTTCACCAATTACTTTTCAAAGTTATCACTTGATTTTTTAAGAATATTAAACTTGCATGAACATTTCTATCACATTTATTTGACTGTTTGCAAATCTTCAAAATTCAGCAAACTAAATCAAAAGAAGATTCTGACTTCAAGGGTAAAACAAATTTGAAATCCACTTGAAAGTTCAGCGTCTAGGCAATAAATTTGAAGAAATATCTTAAAATGTAAGGCAAGCTAGAAATCATACTCACAACCTTCGATCATAATTTCACTTTTTAATTTGACATGTACCAAACGAGGGCTTTCAATTACAGTCTTACCAAACATTCTACCTGCAATCAACAAACAATCGCTTTCAAATAACGAAATTTTAAGGTTTTGCGAAAAGTTACTGGATATTCCAGCCTCAAAACGATGGAAAGTGGGCCACTCAACGGTAACATGAGAAATTACTTGTTGTATCACATTAAATAGGGGTCTTATCAGAACAGCGTAAAGTTGTATGACAGTAAACGGTTTTACAATTTCCAGAATCCTAATAATGGATCTTTAAATTTTTTCGAAATGGCGAACGTTTCAGTGGTCATATTACCTCAGAACAGAGGTTTGTCAAACAGCAATCGCATGGACCTCACCTCACGACATTCAACGTTTCCATATTCAGTCCTAGGTAACCACAAAATTCACCTGAAATTGCACCTAGGATTGGATAACACCAAGAGGCTATTACAATTTACTCTTTAAGCGAAATCGGAGCATCTGAGTAGTTTCCGAAATTCCGCTTTTTCTAGTAAATACCGTATAATTTTGTCGACCAGACTGTATTGTTTCTCCGAATCATTCACAAATGTCGCACAAACTACCCCTCTAACACAAAAAATCCTAATTTCACCTAGTAGCACAAGGGCACCCAAATTCGCACTCATTCTTTCAGAATTGTGATTCAGTCGACTAAAATTGAGTGAGATTTACTTCACAGCTCTAATTTCTTTCAATCAACCCAAGGCCAATGTGGATAGCATCTACACACTAAATTACCTAGCATCCCCCGACTCCACCACCAGTCCAACCTTCATCCTGAGATCTACTTTGAGTAGGTGCTGATGGACCGCTCCGAGAGCCAGCAATGAAGGCACCGGAACTGTGTCCTTACTCAGCTTTCGATCACTAATGATGATGATGCTCACTCCTTCATCCCGTATCGCTTTCTCTGCGGACACACAGAGCGCCTCTAACGCACCGCGCATCAGTCCGCCCAGGTCCCCCGGTCGGATGCAGGGGTGGAGGGCAAAGGAGGCTTCAAGCAGACGCGAACGCCAGCCGTATACGCGTGAGGTGAGTGATGGTGACATCTGAGTTGTCGGTAAAGGCGACTGGAGACTCCGAAAGAGAAGCATGTCAGTGAGGGAAAGAATAGGTTGAGAAAGCCATAGACGGTGGGCTTGGAAGGGACTGGGTTCGAGAACGTTCGCCTCGGGCCCAATGGGGCAGGCCTAAAATGTGAAGAAGGAAAAGATGACTTAACCGCTAAAGCTTCCATAGGTTTACTAATCAAGTGAAATGTGCTCAGTGTGATCGGGTGTCTTTGGCCATCAATTAAATGTTTTCAAAGCTTTGAATCATTCAGTATGATTACTAATGCCACAGGTAACGCTAACAATGCAAATTTGCGTTGACTAGGGTTTAGTAAAGAAGCGATGGTCTAGGGTTCTACATTTTATTTAACTATCTTTTTAGGAAAATGTGTGAAAATGGGTGGGGAGCCAGGCAGTAAGATATGTGATTGACGGTGCAAGATGCGAAGCCTTCACGGCAAAAATTTAGGCAACACTCTTTACATTTTCCAAATTTTGTAAGTTGCGAAAATGTAAACTATGTGAGCATAGCGTAATCTTAAACTTGAGTTCCTACGAAGATGTGCAGATCAAATGGAGATAACCGGACGTTCGAGTTAGGGGCGTACAACTTCTATGAAATATGTTCAACTTTATTTCCCTTCATAAACTCCATAAAGGATGACAGTATCTTGTATTCCACATTTCCAGCTCGTAGTCCAATCAATAAGCAAAACCTAGTCTCTATAGCAATTACTTTGCATTATTGACCCACAATTGCAACCCAATAATTCACGACTCTATCGGAATACCAATTTCCTAATATATAATAGCTGCATTTTTCGATGTCATAATTTCAAAGCATAATCTAGATTACCTATAAAAGCTGACACTAGGATCATACTCCACCTTTGCTACAGCATTCCGCATTAAGGTGCGACATTCAATCGAATAAAATAAGTAAATGCACCCTAGTCAGACATTACGTGCGCCCGGCTCCGGACAGGATAGTCTTTCTGTCACCTCCATGATTCGAACTACTTGATCAAAAAACTAAGCAGTTTTTCATGATGGAGCTGCGACAGCAAAAATGGGTGCTATTGGAGCATTACTCTTGTTCAAGTGGAAGGGGACGCAATACTAGTTTATAACTTATCCAAAACTCCAGAGAGGAATAAGATTAGAGCATTATTTTCGAACAAAGGTTTGTAAAAAACAGAAGAAAAGCTTGGTAAAATGCCAGTATGTTAGTTCGTAGGCAGTTACCTCCGCACTACTGTTGATGTTGAGATAGCGATTCGGACAAATTATTTAGAAGCAGAAAACCACATTGAAATGTACTTTTCGGTTAGTAGGCGACAGATGCAAGGCGCGGTCTGCTTCGGTGAGGCAAATGGGACAGATGACATCAGTACACTTTTTAACTGAACATGTACTACGGAGGATAAGTATTACAATGGATGTAAGTATAGATCAGGATAGGAGGCTACGTACCAGAGACATGACAATCCTCTCCCGAAATGGGTCAATCGGTGGGTTGGTGACTTGTGCGAAGAGCTGCTTAAAGTAATCGTAGATTAGAGGGTCATATTCGGAAAGACAGGCTAGTGGAACGTCGTTTCCCATGGAGCCCAATGCCTCTTTCCTGTGGGAAAAAAAGTGCGAAAAAACGCAATCGCAGTATCGGTTGAAAAGCCACTAAACTGGTGACCAAAGTTCTTGGAGTACAAGTATGCACTCTCCACAAGCAATATGAGGTGCCATTTGTTTATAAATGAGCAAAACGCCTACTGAATATCCTAAAATCTTTAAATTGTCTTGCTATTTTGATTTTATCGATAAAATTAGTCCCCAAGTAGATTATATAGATGACGGGGAGTCGATGAAATGCTCCAGATTCGAGGTAATCTAAACTGATAAGGAGTTACTTACAACACTTGGATCACGGTTGGAGACTGGTGAATCCGTTTCAAGCATTTATTTGAATCAGTTGGAATTGTATCCAGTAGTAGTGAGGATTAGCACAACAAAGTGTAGATGAAGCCCTTTGAGAGCATGGTATTTTCGCTTAAATAACGTTTAAAATGCATCGGATCTCATCAACACACTTATTTAACATCTATTACTGGGAAAATGGCAAAAGTTAGTGCGTAAATCATCAAAACGAAGCAATGCAACGAGTTGTGTAAGGTATGCTGGATTATAAAGCGAACTCCCCAAAGATCATTGCAACATTTTTAAATGGCAACATTCCGTATTATGATGACTTTGAGGTTACATTCCGAAGCATTCTGATAACGTATGCTCTGTTGTGCATTGAAATTAAAACTAAGTGAATGTTCCTGATAGTAACGCACCGAAGACTAGTCGACTTCATTGTAAAGCCACAATAAAGGCGGAAGACGTCATCATTCTGAGTTTCCAGAAAACAATATTTTTCTGTTTAAAATCAGTTTACCTATGGCGGTCGTATGCGATCATGGTCAAAGCAATCCACGCAAGTGCTAATTTGTAGACACGACTCGAATATCCGTTACTACAATAATATCAAAATAAAAGATTTTGAATGACGTCGGGTTTTCAAATAAAAGAGTTTGAAAAATCCAATCAAGCTGTTTACATCACCGACGATTCTACACAGGGATTTTAGGCCCACATGAGGAAGTTATAAGCGCTCCACGTTTCAGTCGTCTTTAAATCGACAACAAGCTGTCTGATTAGCAGTTGGGAAGTCGTTCCTCCAATAATTGACGAGGATGTAAAGCAGCTGCTTCCGGTGAGTTCTAAAAAGGGCGATCCATGGTTCTAACTTTTGGCCAATTGTACAATTACTACCACTACGGTTGGGGCAGCCACTGTGGTACAAGTTGTATTAATACCACTCAATCGACTTTCAACAACTTCAGAGTATCATTGTGAAGCCCTGGTGTAGAGAGGTTCGTTTAATTATTTTGCAAGTACAGGGGTAGGAAGGAGACTTTGGTGAATTTTTATCAAAGTGTGATTCACAGTTTTATCTCTTCAAACATACCAGTACGAAAATCCTAAAAATCTAGCACCAATACCAGGAGTTTTGACCAACGAACCAACAGAAAATTTCCCTTGATTCGCAAAATACTTGTTACCTGATGCGGCATTCGCATAAAATCAGACATACAAGGATGCGATGGGACGCCGGTTGATCGGTTAAATAATTAGTCCGAACAAGTAATAAAAAAGGAGTTAATCTACGCAGACGCAGTTCTAATAAGCATCAGGAGCAACTTCCCGAAGGATTAATCAAACCTTTGATGTTCATTGGGTTCTCTCCAGCTGCCTCTTGTAAAACATCAACTAAGAAGACATCGGCTAGTACGCATGGAGAGATCTATGTAAAAAGAGGGTAACGATTGGAAACAAGCATTTGCTTAATTCATCCTGCCCGGTTCCTTGTGATCACAGTTTTCCAGGTGTAAGAGTGGGTACCAACGGCCATAAGAACGGGAGTTAAACCAGTTCTAGACGCTCTTGACTATCAACAACATTCTTAACTTAATTAGATTATAATCTAAGAACACCAAGTAAGGACGCACTGGTTGATCAGCATGGGCAGAAGAAGCATGCTTAAGTTCTCCGGTGTGACTCCGAATAGTGGCAAACGCGGATCATGAGCGAGAGAATCGGTACTTGTGGCCTCCCCGCCGTCACTGTCGCCAGTAATTTCGGCCATGGCACGCAGCGAGAATGCCGCCACTTCTGCAGCATCGATTGGTCCTCGGGCCTCGTACAGCTGCTCTAGACCCACTGCCTAAGGGACAGAAGGAAAAAATACGAAAAATTTTCACGGAACTACTCCGGCGCAGTCCAAATGTCGATCCCTTCATTTGATACCGATATTCGAAAGAGCAAAATAGAAAAACAAAAAAGATTCCAATTTTGATAACTTGAGAAATCAAGGTGAAACGCACTAGCACAAACGTCTGGTTTCGTGTATTTTACACCTTGCCATTTATCAAAGTATGGTTTGAAATGGAACCCCACCACTCAGATCGTCGATACAAATTTTTTGTCTCCTCACACCGCCTAGTTTCAAGGCTAGAATCTCGAGCAATCTGTTGGTAGGCAATAACACTGTAAAACTTGGGCCACTTTCTTGAATTTCTAAGCTACTTACTTTATGCAATTTAGTTTCATGAGTGAAATAGCTTTCAAAGTTGACAGAATTTACCAATTTCATAAGCTTTTTCCTCAAAATGGATGATGACCCACTAGTAAAATTGCCAAAAAGGAGACAATGTCCAGTGACTCAAACTTAGTGCTTAAGAATAGCGCAATTTTCCCAAGTATTTAAAAAAATTCCATTACAGTTGACTGTTTATATAAGACTTTTGAGAAGCTGAGGAAGAACCACTCAGGATGGGAAATGCAAATGTTTAACACAAACTTAAAAAACCATTTTGCCACTATCACTCCGTTCGGCGTAAATGACAATAGGACTGAAGCATGTAAATATTTAATTCCCCCGCTGGTGTGTTCAGTTGTCTACTCTGCCTGTCTTCAAAAATAGCACAAATCAGCTATGCAACTATGGTTTCGTTACAAACAATAATCACAGAACCCAAATAGCCATTCACCCTCAGTCGCAGCACCCAAGAAAATCGGATATTTCATAGTATCTGTTAAAGCATGGTTTCGTAAGCAGTATAAGTTTGAAAAGAATGCCCGGGTAAACAGCACGAATCAATGAACTTAAATTACGGGACATCAGTAAACAAAGCTAGAACTTCACAAATAAAATAAAATCCTAGGCCATCGATATCATTTTTTTGCACAAGGCATTTAAAAAACTGTTTTGAATTCAGTTTCCTGTGTAATTATTCCAAGGAACGATCTGTCTACAAAAGTGGAAGGTTAATGCGTGAAAACTTTTTGCTTGTTCCCAACTGAAGCATAAACTCCAAGATTAAATCGAAAATCATGGAAACAAGTAAGGAATGGGTTAACACAAGCATGATATCATCACCGGCACCAATCAATTCTGAACACGGGTTCGATTGTAAAATCCAACATCACGTCTAGGAACAGAGAGATGGTGTCGCCTCACCCTGTTGTAATATGAACCTTGGAGTTCCAAATGTTGAGAGCCCAAAAAGTGTAAAGGAGTAAAATTTTATTCTTAAAGATACTCACCAATAGATGAGCATATTCGAGTTTGAAATTAGCGACAAGTAGTTGCATATTTTTCAACTTGTGCTAAATCCGACCAATTAAAAACTGAATAAAAACTAGTCGCTATCGCCTTGTAGGTTAAAGACTGATATGAAGCTAACTCTATGTTACGAAGATCAAAAGTGTAGCAACGAGGTGCATCGATCACATTTTCGAAATGCATGAAACACAAGGGAAAAGATTTTGATCAGGGAAAAGTAAGTTTTCATTGGTGAACGAAAAACTCATTGAAAAGCTCAGATGTTAAAAAATGATTTTTGCGGATATTTCATGTGTGACAACGAGATTTAATGTAAAAGTGTTGCAAATGCACGAAAGATGAGGACATCAATCAAGGGCATTTAACATACAGTGGTTATTAGGCCAGATACATTAAAAAATAATAGGCAGTTATTTTAATCAGCTACGCTAAGCGAGATTGCGGACCACCTAAAAGCGTATGAAATCTCTCCCTTATGGTAATCGGGATAAAGATCACCCAAAAACAATCTAACCAGGAGAAAAGTAGACTCAAAAAATAGTTTGTAGCCATTAATAACTGAGCCAAAACTCAGAGAGTTCAAACAACCCTCTAAGACGAACCCACTCTGCATCGTCAAATACGAGAAAAACAAATGCCCCCACTCTAGTACACATTCGCCTCCTGCTTTACATTTTTGGCTTATAAAAGTTAAGTTGCACAGGAAGCGGATGACGGGGAACACTAATGCAACTTTAATGGCGTAGTGCAGGGAACGAAGAACGCTACACAGGTATGGAGAGAAAGAAGGACGAAGGTGAAGTTGGCTTTTCGCGGCATCGCGTGGCCCAAGTGCGTGCGTGAGCGCGTTGTTCCCTACCTTTCCCACCTCTCCTCGTCTTCTGCTTACCTGGCGTTCCACCCCTCTACCCGCCCCCTTATCGATTGAAGTGAGAGCAGTAGCAGTGAAGGCATTAGCGGTGTGCAATCATTCGCAGTGAAAAAGGTGTATATCACCAGATCTCGACAGTGGCTACTAGGCCAAGTTAATGCCCAGCAAGTTTATTGAGGTCTTGTAGGAAGGTCAATGAGGTATGGGCCTTTGATTTGACGTTATGACTCGAATTAAAGGACTAGATTTTAGCTGAGTTGATATTTATTTGGTTCACAATCCCAAATGATTTAAACTGTCAGTCGGTTTTCAAATAAGGGCATCCATTGCATAAATTCAATCAAATTTTCATGTATTATCACTACTTCCTTGCATATTCATTAAACATTTTTGAGAAATGCCACCATAATGAAGTGGATTTCAGACTAAAATGTTTGACTTAAAACTCAGATCCATTCTCTTTAAAAAGTTGCAGCAAGGGAGAAGTTCCCTTGGCAAGTTATTATAGTCGGAAGAACCGTGAGAATGCACAAGTAGTATCATAATGAGAGAATTGGATAATAGTAAGCAAACACAAACATACTGCTAGGTAGGAATTTGTACTTTTAGTGACTTCAGGCATATCTCTACAGGTATATTACTAGACTAGCAATGTAAGGAAGTCCAGCTGAAATGACAGTTTTGCGTCACATTAGAACCTGAGTTAACAAGCAAAATCACTTTAAATGGGAAGAAATGGCTTTTCGCGGGCCAGAATTATGTCGAATCCACTTCATTTCGTAAGAAACGCATGGTTTGGTTTAAAACCTGTCACAATGCAAACAATAAGCATTAGCCCCGATGCAGTCCTCTCAAAATGTAGACCTCTGCTTTTGGATTGGAATAAAGTGAATATATTAATAAAAACGACCGATCGAAATAGACATCTTGCGGAAACCTTCCACATATTCATTGACTTAAATGCACCCCTGATTCACCCAGCTGTAACATCCGGTAATTTCTCACAATAATGCGAAGCCAGACTACTTAAACGATGGCAGATTCAATTTTGGTGCATGTTATGCATTCAGAAAGAACCCATGCCAATATGCCCATACATTTCAGTCCTTTAAGGTGGTATATCGCTATGCAAACAGGTCAAGCTTCCGCAAACTGACCCAGCCACTAAATTCGCGATGAAAATATTAACGCCACTTTGTCATGCGTTTTTTCTTCGAAGTCGACAGTGGGAAATTGCAAGAGAGAGTATGTAATTCCAAATCCATGCAACCTGTGATCTAACGTCAGAATCTCAAAAAGTTCTGCAATTGGTCGAATCAAATGAACGGTTATTTAAATTTACTGCTTTTCGATACCATTTTTTTTCAACCCTTAAAAAATGACGTAGTTTAAAAGTGAAATATATTTGTAGGCTCGTTAATAGAAGTCACTTAAAGTAATTCCATGATTGTATAATTTAAAAGTGATGCTCAGGTAAATACAGGCATACATTTTAACTGGTTATATGCGATCCCAATGAGGTATGGTAGGGTTCCGAGTGGTCCTAAAAATGAGCAGTTTAAAATAGGTCAACCAACAACAGCGAATTGTTACCAACTATGAGATTAGAAATTGAGGTAAGGATTATTCATTCTTCCCACTTCCTGCTTGCCTAACAGGAGACAGAAGAATTAACATAATTCTCGTTCCGTCATTCTGGTTGTTAGTTACTTATTAAACTCTGTATGACTGGGTGTTTCAGGGAGAAAAGCAGTAACCAGATTCTGGCTCTGATGTAGCCTAAAGGTAGTGAGATTTTGAGGTTGGACGCTTCAGTTGAACCGCAAAAAAACGCCTAAATCACTTCACACTAAGTAAAGTTCAAGATTTCTTCTGGATGATGCTCTGTCTTTCCAGGATAAATGATTGTATACTCCTCCCTGGAAGGAGGTTGCAGCGAATGGTAAACTACCCATTAAATAGCACGTGTTTACTTCCGCTCGCTGTAAACTAAAGCCTAATGGTTTGCTTTCAGTCCCTGCCACAAAACTAATTCACACTTTGAAATACACTAACACAATTCATTTATCACCGATTCAGTCAAATGGAGTTTTGATAATGTCACGTTAGTGACAGGCTAGCCACAAATTCATCAGCGCAAAGTACTTGGGCATAAAGTGCAACAATGTCGCGGGGTTTTTGTTGCTTTCAAAAAAAATAGAAGTGTTAGGTTAATTAATGAGGCAGAAATCACTTCGTTTTTGTCGCAATTCAAGGGCTAGAGTTGGAAATAGTTATTCAAAGCTCTCCGCTAAATTCTACTCGACACAAAATTTTCTAAAACCAATATCTTTGTAATGGATTTACGAAATCTGTACAATTAAGGCCTCGATTTTTAAGAAATTAAAGATCCACCAGTACTGACAAATTGCAAAAAAAATGCACACGAGTCAGACCTCATTCGTATACGATAACCTGAGCTCTTCACTTAGGTAAATCAGTCAAAAAATTAAATAAATAAGCTTTCCGGACACGATAGAAAAATTTTGCGACCAGACCTTATTGGCAAATATAGTTTTCGATAGTGACGTCTTCCAAAAGAACTGAACCTTGACATCATGCACCTGACCTATCACAATTCGATTGATTTACAAATGTGGTATTTTATTGAACTTCCCCTTGTAAAGTTCTTAAAAATACAAATTCATCTCAGAATGCATTACATGAAAAAACCTGAAACCACCCTCATAAAATACAACGAGTTCTGGGAGTAAACTAGTCTGGAACGTGTAGGATGGAGTGATTCGACTATCCAGGTGAAGTTTTGCATAGCATCGATCAAAAAACCTTAACCTATGAATCATTCCAAGGTGGAATTTCCTTGTCTGCAGGCGGGGGTGAGAGTCTGAAATATCAGTACGCTAACTTATTTCTGGTGCATGTTTTCAAAAGGTGGCCACCCTCGAGCAGACTCTAATGCCACTGGAAAAACTTTAACCCAAAGCGTGTTTTATTAAAACTCGTGAAGTACTCACCCCACAGGATTGAGGCATTTGTAAAGTAGGACAGTATTTAAACAAACGCATAGAAGATGACTCCGAAAATTAGCCAATTCATACCAAGTTCCCGGCTTTCCTACTTACAACATATTAGAAGAATTTTTACAGGTATAAACTTCTCACAAATACCAGAAACAGCAATCACTCTGGGTCAGAAGTTTGGTCCTGATTATTAGTGCTACCCAAAATGTAGCTTCTTCTTCATGAAAAAGTCCTTCGAATAATGGCGCAACTGCACCGAGCTTCTTGCTAGTTGTTGATTAAAAAGTAGCCATTCTCGATTGGTAGCACGGTCAGTAGAAATACACAGGAATGCAGATAAGTTGTTACCATTAAAAGGCTCTTTGAAGTCAAAGATAGACCATTGATGACCTAGTTGGGAACAAAAAGAGCTGTATTTAAACCAAATAGGGCCTCCCCCTTTTATTAGACACTCGGCTGAGCAATTCAACTGGGATCAACTTCGACCAGGCATTCAAAATGGAATTTTTTCGTTTTGCGTTAAGGAATAATAAGCCATAAACATGCGGTATCACTCACTCCTTCACGAACCCACTCAAAGATTGGGTAGCGGGAGGCAATGTCTTGTTTCAACTGCTCGTCGTTGAGTAGCTCTCCAGCCTGCGTGTCCACAATGAGCAAACGGCCCGGCTTTAATCGACACTTAGCCTTGACACCAACCACATCGGGTAGATCGACTACACCGACCTCGGAGGACATGTATATCATACCATCAGTAGTGGAGTAGTAGCGTGCAGGACGCAGACCATTTCTGTCTAGAATAGCACCGATGTACCGACCGTCGGAGAAAACGATCAATGCTAAAAGTAGAAGAAGAACCAGGGTTAGTGATCATGAGATTGAGTACAGAAATGATGGCTACACTGTATCTCTAAGATAGTATCATATTTAATCTGTTTTAATCATCTGAAATAGAATTGATTCCGAGAGAGTAGATAGAACTTTACAAAGCTGTGATGGTTCACTAAAGGATTCAAAGATTGTTGAAAGTATGCAGTGGTTCCAACATAGAGCAAAGGATTACCAAAAACTGCTTTCGATTAGCGATCTCAAGCGTTCAAATGACCCACGAATATATCTGAAAAAAAGGGTATCATAAAACCATTTGGTGTATTATTTGTTACCGCAAAATTGTCCCTTAACTCTGCTTGACACCTGGAAATAGATTGAGATTTTATTGGTGGGAAGGGTAGCGGTGGAACAGATACACTAAGACCGATAAAAAACAACTAAAAGCATTGAAAATGACTATTGAAAGAAGGCGAAGGCTACACAGTCCATCGACATTTGCTCTAGTTTTAGTAACCCATTACTGTTTCAATCCAACCGCCAACTCCTTGGTTCTAACCTTATCCTTGCCTATGCCACCACAAACAGAAACCCTAAGACCCTCTCTAATCAGTCTTGTAGAGTATTGTAAATGCCTTACTACCTCGCATTCCAAGTACAAGGGATTCATTGTCACACAAATCAACTGTTTTATTTAACCACCAGAGTCCGGCACACAAAGGTAAATAACCGAAAACAACCTACAGATTGTTGAGGTGTGACGTCAACGACTGGAATAGATACTGTGCGTTGGTCAACCGGCATCTACCGTCTACTTATCAAGATTGGGACCGAAATTGTAACCCTACAGATTACTCTAACAGATACCCCAAGTCAAAATCTGCATCGCTTTAACGAGGAGCAAATTGACAAAAATCTAGCCGGATTTTAAGGAATAAGAAGGCCCTTGCAGTCCTGTGTGTAATGCCCATGGATCGGGATTTATTTATCACCTCTTAAGACCAACAACGTAGGGAGTGACCCTCCTCCTCAAAAACGATAAGATCAGGAGCACTTTATCCTCTCTACTACAAATAAATTGCTTTCGCTTTACATCTAATCATCACAGTAGTGCCGTAATCCAAGACCTTAGCAAATCAAAAGAATTTGACTTGTTCACCGTATTAATCCTAGTTTTAAAATTTTACCTTAGTAAAGATAACCTTGACCTCAAATATTCATCCTTTTGAAGTGGTTTGATTGCGCATACAAAATAAACAAACAGGAAAGAAAGTTCCATATTTGTAATGCATGCAAAGAATAATTTTCGCTTAACTTCAAACATGTTGAATACAAGACTGGCAAATCGGTGGATAAAGTAATGAGATGACTTAAAAACCTTGAAATGAAGTTATTACAAGACGTTGAATGAAATTATGCCAAAGAACAACGGAGAAGAAACTTTCTATCGATGACACAATGATGGTAACTAAAGTACCAATCTAAATGTAATAGGTTGTGAAAAAGAACAACTGAGATTGGAAAGTGGAAAGCAGGCACTACAAAATTTGACCGGGACGTAATGCATGGAGTCATACAAAGGGGAATTGGGAATGGAGTAGGCAGCTGAGTCTGCTGAAGAAAAGAAAGGACACTAGTGCGAGAGATTCGGGGTGAATAGTTAGTTAGTTTTCATCGATTACGAAATAGAGTAACTAAATGGACATCAAAATGCGCAGCTAAAATCTGCTGATTTGAACTGCCTAGAATACTGCACGCTTAATCAAGAACCACGGGTTCCATTCATACTGGAAGAACAGGAAGCAAGCATTGTTTTAATTCTAATAGATAATGGAAAAGTTGCAGAAAAAGCCGAGAGCTTGCAAGACATAAAATCGGCACTTGATGCGTAGCGCAGGACAATCACGTGCTTCCAAGTGTTGCACCCCGCTGGCGCCTAAAAAATCACTACAAATATTTGCACTGATTTCAAAAATTGTGCCATAAACGCGGGATTTCGATCATGAAGTAATATGGCCAACTTTAAGCACATCAAAAGAGCAAAAATTGCACAGGTTACTCAAAAGAAGCCTGTCAAAAAATCGAAGGGACCAAGAGAATCTAAGGCAGTTGTCATCTAGCATAAAGTAGACAGACTAGTACGATGAAATAGAAAATCGTGATGAATTAATGCATCACGCATGATCTAAACGGATGTCAAAATATCATCGAAACTTTTCTTTTTGTGATCGCAATGGAATGCCGCAGAAAATTTTTATTTAGTTTTACAAATCATGAATTTCCACTAGAAAGTGAAAGTACTCCAAGTTCAACACAAGAAGTCTACTGAGCAAGAAATAAGCTTCAGGATTATAAAACAACTATCACTTACTGCAGAATAGAAAAAGATAAATCTGCAATTTAAGCTCAGCCAACAAAAACTAAATTATGCCGAATAACATAATTGTGGTCGATTTGATGAGGTGGTCGCGGATATTTAAGTTTTGAGTAAAAAACAACTATTTATAATACAAAACGGAAGTCAGCCTTTCTGAAAAAAAGAAATTGGGGTCTCCAAAATTCTGAATGGAAAGCCTGGTAAGAAGACACACGACTATGGGTTTGCAGGGACCCAAAATAGTTCGTCTTTAAGGCAAAAACCTAAGCATCTGATTGACGAAACTGTATAGTCTTGGCTAGGTCAAGCTGTGTGCTTTAAGGTAGTAATTTACGCTACGGATTACGCGTTTCGATCAGGCAACAAGAATCATCGCTAGAAGAGATAAGATAGGAGAAATACTTTTAACGCAATCCCGAGGGTTCAATGAACCTGTTCAAAGCTACACAAAATTGATAATTTGGTTTTCAGCGTCCAAAAGCAGCAAGAAAGTGACCTAGGTTGAGGGATAAAACTAACCAGGACCATCCCAAGGTTCAAGCAAGCTGGCAGCCCACTTGTAAAAGCAGCGTTTGTGCTCGGGCATGGCCTCGTCGGCCTGCCATGCCTCAGGAATCATAGAGATGACCACTTCGGGCAGAGACCGAGTACTACAGTAGCACAGGAACTCCAGAAGATTATCAAAGCAGCCCGAGTCCGACATGCCGCTCTCGATGATTGGGAAAAGCTGCTTAAGCCTTTCCCCAAACCGTGTGCTCTCCATTAGTGCCTGACGCGCCCGTGCGTAGTTCACGTTTCCCTAAAATCAGATAATCAAAGGGATATTCATGAAATTGGATAATTAGTGACAACAAGGAGGAGCTATTATCATACGAACCATACCCACACCACTTATATCAATAACTCCCAGATCCTCTATGAAAGTTCTCAGGATTAATTCAGGTATTATCTTGATGGTGCCACACTGACAACTCACAGACTCACTATAGGAAAGCTAACGACATTATTTCGATTCTTAGTAGCTACTCCTATCCAGAGAAGCGTGGTATGGTCACTAATTAAAAAGGTTCAGTACGTTCACAAAAGACCTACTTTTGTTCCATCTACAAATGCAATAAATGAAGATCTAACATTCCCCACAGCCCCAGTAATGGGATAGATAGATGATATTATTGGGGTTGCCCCAATAGCAGAGCAGCATTCAGTCTTGAACAGTAGGTATGAATATAGTCGGTGAAAAGCAATTGGCTTTACTGCGCTTAACACCTCCGCTGTGACCAATGCCAAGTGGGAAAAAGGCATCACATGACTTTCAAAGTTAGCAGCTAACTACTGTTTTAAAATTATGCTCATTAATACGGGCAACTCCTAATTCTAGCGCGAACTGACTTTCTCTACTTGTACTTCTAAGCTCCAGTTATTCCATACGTTAATAAGGAGGCTGTTTTAGGGACGACTTAGACTCAAAAGAACCAAAATGAGGTGATTGAAGTAACACTTGATAATGATAGCAATAATAGAACTTTACTGTCTCCACAGTTCTACAATAGTGATGAATCCACAGAAAGAGAAACAGCACCAACAATGTACGGCAAAAAAAAGCCAACAAATCTTCCATAATCCTCATTATAACAAGGTGACGTTAAGCCATTTTCAGATGGTATTTTGACGCACCTAACAAGCGCTTAGCCCTAGAGGGACCTAGGCATCAACGCGTGCAGAGTTAACATCAAAACCTCCCGCTCACCCGCAAAGTGTTGATTTCACCATTATGTGCCATCATGCGTTGCGGATGGGCTCGAGACCACGAAGGAAAGGTGTTAGTCGAGAAGCGATTGTGCACGATCGCGAAGTGGGTCTTGAAGTCAGGTGATTGAAGATCTTCGAAGTAGTCCCACAGTTGACGGCTCGTGAACATGCCCTAGGAAAAAATTATATCCATTGAAAACAGAGGCTCTAAAAGAGCAGACTCCCCACAAGTAAAACCGTCCAACCAACCTTGTAGACCACAGTATTTGGCGACAGACTACATATGTAGGCAATTTCATCCGTTTCAAACTTATGTGAAGCGTACTTCCGAAGAAAGAATACCTGAAATGGAGGAAAGCAGATGAAATTAGTGCTGCATTTTAAAAACTCTCTTAAGAGTACGTAATCTCGCAGGGGGATCGAAAATAAGCATTCGATAGGCAGAACAAAGACCAGCACTGAGTTTCAACCCATAGTTTTGTTTTGAATAGGCAAGAAGTTATTTTTTGTCAGGTCTAAAATATACTTTTCAGTGGATGAGGGGAACGAATTCCTATTTTGTCAAATTTTGCCATGGCCCCATCGATACGCCTTTTCTCGGCAAAAATGATGCAAGTTGAAAGCTTTTACCCGGCTCACTTTGAGCATCTGCCAAAGAAATGTCTTTTTTCCCCTAGGATTCTAGCCATCGTTGATCTTTTAACTCCCAAACACTTAAGGAATCCTTCTTCATGGAACCAATCTTAGAACTTATTTGGACTATGAATGAATTGATTCAGAATAGAGGAAATTGAAGTAGTCGTTTACCCTACTCAAAATTTCGGCCTGAACCATGCTATTGTATGAAGTTAAACGGAAGGTTTAACTCACTTTGCAGACAAATTTCATGTTTTTAAAATCCTCTTCCTTCTCACTTGACACAACGAAGACCTATAAGTTGCAGAGAAGGAAAAATCGATAAAGTTTTCAATTTGAGGAAATCGTCCCGGACCTCTTAAATTAATTTTCACCTGAACCGTGACGGGTTCCGCTGAGGCTGCAACTACTCCAATTTGCGAGTTATTGACGTCAGCTTTACGCCAGAACAGAACCTAAAGACAGGAAGTGGAATGGTGGGTCAGTGAACCAGAAGGGACGGATGGAAGCTTCAATACTTTTGCAACCAACCCGCATTTCACACTCCTCAGCGTACTTGGCGAAGCGGTGCATCGCCTCCTCTACCCTATCCTTTTCGTTTACGAAGAGCATTCCGACAGCAAATTCACCCAAGGGCGGCAGTGTTACACTTGCTTCTCTGCAAAACAAAAGAAATGCCCACCGTAGAACTTCCACCGGGCAATTGAATTCACGACACTAACAGAGCCAAGTATCATCGTGACTTCCAGGATTGGTGCCGAAATAGTCTTGTACTTACAATTCATTTCCATGAATGGTCAAATAGAACGTCAATTCACGCTTTTAGAATGAGTAAGGATGTGGTAAAGATGCGTGTCAAGCGTCCAAGCGTTCACAACTTTACTTTATTCTGTATCGGCAGCTAGGAGGTAATACAATATGCCCATCTTCAAAAGGTTTGAGCTATTTGAAGGTAAGAAAATGGATACTGAGAATCTACGAGTGATTGATTATGACCGCCTCCAATTGATAACTATCCCGATTTAAAATTATTAATTTTTGCTTCATCCGACACATTCAGACGTTATATCGTGGGAAGGCGAAAAGTGTACCCACTAGGAGCCTTTCGGAGCGAAAAGTATTTCACCACTAATTGATTATTCAATGCAAAATCCAAAGCTAAGGTAAGTTCAACCTTGGAAAGACTAAAAAACGCCTTACAACATAGGAAAGTTAAGGATGATGAGTAATAACTGCAATCCGCCGTTTTCTTTAAGATGGTTGGAAAAGGTGCATCAAAACGTCCATTACTGACTTGATTAATTTTCAGCTTGCTATACTTATATTCAAAACGGCTAAAAACAAATTAACTTTCCCAACAAGCAACTGATACGTTTAATACCTAAGTACCAGAACGTTAAAAATGTTACCCCAAATTCTACAAACTTTTCGGCATTTCCACCGCAGCAAAGACATGGGAATATTTTCCCATGACACCAAATCGACTGCAAGAATCACGCGGATGTCACTTTCCTGTTGACCGGTCGGCTAGTGATCTGCTCCGAATCCATTTCAACCAGTACATAGGAGTGTAAAGAGAACTCACTTAGCAAAGCGTTCGTAAAGTTCATAGGGGATCCCAGTCATAACGCCTGCTCCGTCTCCCGTCTCGTCGTCGCATCCGCATGCCCCTCGGTGCTCCATGCGGTTAAGCATGGTGTTTGCCTGCTCAATTACCTGAAAAACGAGCAGCACCACTAACGTGAACATGCAGAAACACCCTTCTAGTCTCCATTCGCAATTTGAAGTAGGGTCGGTGCACAAGTAAGAGACAGGCGCTCCTGACGGCCTAAAGATATCTTCATTATTAGATGTCGACCTGTTTCTTGAAATGACCTAGTTTAGGAAATTCTCTATTAAGCGGAGAAGAGCTGAGATAGATCAAGGGCACAAAAAGTGACTGTAAACAACCCTTAGAAGTGCAATGATAACAATAGCGATCCTGAGAAATCATCGAACAGTGGAGTAACGAGTGTTTACCATGGCACCACAATGCAAACAAGGACACTTGCGACAGTTAAGATAGTCCTATCCCCCTTTTCGTTATCAGAGCCACAAACAAGCCTAGATTCCAATTTAAATCCACAATGCTCGTTTGATCTTTTTACACTATCCAATCGCATCTGAAAAGAAACTTCTATCACATGCTTTCCACGAGAGCCAAGACTACAACAATTTTTGACAAAGTACATGCTACGATTCTCCCCAAAGCTTCCCTTACTACTAGGAAGAATTCCAAATTTTTACCCACCGCTACTTGATAGAAGCATCCTTCAGTCTTGCAAATATCATCCATGGCATCACCCGAAGGGAAATCAAGCTGGACAACGCTTGTTTGAACAACATTTCAAGATTAGAAAAAGAAATGGATATTTCGCTTAAGATCATGTGACAAAATTTTCCTGACCTTGAACTCATTACTGTCTGGAAAAGGACTATGCTCTAGACATCAAATTTTATCAATAAATCCACTACGTGACTCTTTGACATACGATCAACATTCATAGATAAGAGCTATACCTTTTAAGTGATGATCAGAACTGTAAGATTAGCTAATTGCCCCCGCCGAACCAAAGAAATTATGCATGGCTTCCCTGAGAGCCTCCGCTATTATTAAAAAAGGAAAATAAACCCTTCAGTCACCTCTCACACCACACAGAAATACGCATTGGTCTTGTTCACAACTTTCATACCGTTAACCAGACGTTGGTCGCGATTGCGAAATGTGAAGTTTGATGTGAGATGAGCGCTCCCTAGTTCAGCTTTGTCGCATTTTTACAAAGCTAGATCTTTCTTCATGTTTTAACAACATCAACAATAACAACAACATTTCTCCATCACGCGGTTTTGGCCCAACAAACCAAATGAAATAAGAGTTGAAATTAATTCACAGAGACGGAAGGGAAAATGTGCTTGTGTCCTACCAACAGAACGCGTCTCCGTGACTAAGCAGAAGTGGACAAGTTTGCCATAGGCATATGGGTGCGCGCCACGTGTTTCTTGCCACGCGTTTCTTACCACGTGTTAGGTGATATGTGGGCGTTTAACAAGCGCTTCTAATAAGTGCAAAAACATTGTGACAGCAAAAAAAACGTGTAAGGTGTTCCATCCGACAGACAGTCGACCAATCTCCCTTGTTAATTGCTGAATAAGTGGGGTAAATTTCCTTTCAATTTACCTTACCTATCAATGAGATCAACCACAACTTAAAAAGCACCCATGATATTGCGGCTGTTTCGACGGTTGCTTCAGAAAATTTCGTACTTATTCATTACGCCATTTTGAAAACTAACGAATGTTGAAGGTGTGAAGACAAACCGTATTGCGGCTCTGTAGAACTATTCTGCTTTTCTTGTTGCGCTAATTTTTGTGTCTAACTAGCTACTACATCTATTCTAAAAATGTTGATTGAGACTGACTAATCATGAAGATTACTGAGTGCTTTATTTCCAGTATAAAAAAGAAAAACAGCGCCACATTGGGAGCTCGAATTGAGGCCATTTGAAATGATTAACTAAGCTTCCAGTAGAACAATATGTCTGGCATGTTCAGCTTAAATTGACATCTGCCACTTTAAAATAAGGATTAAAAAAACACCTTCAAACTGAATACGGCTAAACATTCGTTCATTAATAATTACATTAATAATTATAAGCTAACCATGTCTAAACAAGAAAACGATGAGATTCTGATTCTAAAATATTCTCGAATATCAATGTTTTACGGCAGCGGAAAGCACGGAACTTACCATAGTAGATAAAATATTCTCGAATATCAATGTTTTACGGCAGCGGAAAGCACGGAACTTACCATGGTAGATCTTTCACCATGGACGTTAGCAACAAATCCCACACCACAAGCATCATGTTCCTCACGAGAATCAAAGAGTCCACACTTGTAATGCCCAATTTTTTTGCCGAAAGTCATGCCAGAAAAACAGTGAGACAACACCCCAGAGCCTAACACGCAGCAAAGTGTGCGTCCATGCACGTTGCTGCAATGCCATGAGCACCTGTTCCTCTAAGCGCTCTCTGATTGGCTAATTGGGACAATCCCATCAAGATCTTCAAATTCTTATTGGCCACTGGTCCAACCAGTCACAGGTCAAGTTTGGTTGCTTCTACCAATCCACGTAGGAATTTTAAAGCTGCCCAGATCAGGTAGATTGGACTAGCAGATCTCCCAGTTCCTTTGGTGCATTCATTGATTTCAAGCAGTTTCGAATAAGCAACTGGGCTTTGCTCATAGTAGTTTAGAGCAATCACTTTCGTGCCGTTTCAAATATTAACTAAGTCTTAACTCATTAAATAAGATATCAAGGCTTTTAAGTTCGAGATTTCCTATTATCAGATTTTGCTGAGTATCGCCCAGCTTTGAAATAATTTATTTTACTTACCTCATTTCATTTAATTTTGTACCACAATTTACAGACGCCCAGCCTCTAAAGCGCACGGCCATAGATACACGGGAGTGGTCACGTGATATTTCTCTTAAAAGATAAACCAGTATATGAGCTGATGGGATAGCAGGTGATATGATAGCATTGGATTTGTTTATCAGGTCGCGTCGACATCGTCTCCGCCTGTTTTAGTATCGCAAACAAAGACAAAATGAGTGGTGACCTGCTATTAGGGCTAAGGAAAGTGCCATTCTCCGATAGAAATTTGGCTTTTAAGTCGCATCATTCCGAGGATGGATAATGTGTCAAGGTGACTGGTTCTCGGTAAAACACAAGGTAGTTTTGTCAGGTGGATTTGTTAGTCTTGTAGCCTTGTGGGCTTTTCTTGTAAGACGAAAAATAAGTAGGTAGAGATTCATGCTGTCGTTGCGTCCTCCACTGGATTCGTTGAGTTAGTTTAGGGCATTGTAGGAGGTGGCCGTCATAAAATGAGTCACAAAGCCACATCAAATATAACCAATGTAGCGCCCAGACGACACCAATCAGGGACAGCATTAGCCGATGTATCAGCCGTTTTTCGAACCAGTGTTACAAGATTCTGATGCGGCTTTTGCTACGGCCTAACCGCGACCATGGGGTCTCACATAAACCCCAATAAGGGACACAATGTGCCATGTCGACCTTATAAGTCAAGTCGGACTGGATACTGGACAGCACCTTGACAGGTTGGCATAGTTTTCGTCTTTGTTCATTTGCGTCTCAAATACAAGCAAATCAATTCTTTTCGAACGCCTTTTTCTCATCAAAAAATGTGTGCAACATGAAAATGTTTGTTTATGTAGTAGAATCTCATCTAATCAACATGCTAGGCCATCGTTACACCCGTATAGCATCGATTTTCGCCTTAAGACTTATTGATTTTTGCTCGTTAAACAGATAATACATGTGTAGATGGCAGCATTCAGGTTAGCAGCTATAAAAAATTGTTGCATATGTTAACATCTGAAAACCTTGACTGAAATATTTGCTTTCAGGTTTACACTTAACGCTTATTATAAAGGAAACAAGGCCAATTTTGGGGTGGCCGCATTTTCCTTTTGATAACCTCAGGGCATGAACAAATCACTTTCTGGTCTTTAGTCGCACTACTTCAACAGCACATACAAGCTACTCAGAGGCTTCGAAAAAACTAAGTTTTCTTTAGCACCACATTGGGAACTCGAAATGAGGCCATTTAAAACGTTTAACTAAGCTTCCAGCAGAGCAATGTCTAGGATGCCCAGTTTAAATTGACACCTGCGTTCTAACGTTTCTCTTTACTTGATCCTTTGCTTTCATTTGCAAACTAATAACTTGTTTTTGGATTTGCTAAGTACATTTTTGAATGGATTTAGCTCCGTCTGTAAACACGTGTTACGTAATAACCAGGGCAGAAGTTCAGCCTTGTCAGATTGGCATGAACTCGGCTAATTTTTGGCAGTGGCAAAGCCACGTAACTGTTACCACATTTGTAAATGCAGCTAATGCACACCCGACTAGTAACGTACAGTGATGGCAAGGCTGAAAATGAAACCAATTTTTTTACCATTTAATGAATCAAAAGAGACTGGGCTTGTTCTATCAGATCTTTATGTTCACATGGTATCAAGAATGAAGTATTTTTAACATACACTATCAGAAGTTCAGTTTGCAGGTTAAAACAAACTTAAAGTCTCATTTTAAAATCTTTTATGCAAAGATTCTAAACCCCACTGTCTTCAGTTTGCATAATTTTCCACTATAATTTCACTACTTGTGCAGGGATTTCGCTCTGTTAAACGAGACAAAGTGTGTGGACAACGTAGATGGACGGCAATTTCGCTAGTTCTGCGAAGCATTTGCTATTCTACTAGAAAAATCTGTTAAAAGCAACAGTTTACAGCATCAAGCAGCACACTTAAACCGGAGGGAATGGGATGCTTGCCGCACGCTGGTTAAGTAATGAATTAATCAGAGAGGGAGTCATGCTAAGGGCGGTGAGGGGGAAAAGATGAGGGTTCTGATACCATACCCACCAAAAGCGAAAAATAATTTACTTTATCAAATTAAGGAGGGTTCATAACACGGTACACTAGTAATTAACTAGCAGAGGGGGGCATTTTGCAATGCTTTACATCCACTAAGTATATTTAGCCACATACAATCGATTTATTCAACATGAATATCGATTACTAACAAATTGCGAAAACCGGAAAATCGACACATTTTGAGCTTTTTAAGCTCAAACAATAGGAAGCGGTAACCATTTGTACCAAGTAAACTGCAATCGGTAGGCTTTGAAACGGCTTCCCACCATTCACTGCGGATAAAAACGAAATTGTGCCAAAATTGATAGTTTCATTAAATTCGAGGTATTTTATCGCATTTTGTTGATAATTGGTAAATAATATCACTGAACAGTGATTTTTATCTCCAAAAGCCGCCGCTTTTCTGAAGGAGGAAGAATCCATTCCATTATGGAAGAAAATGCATTATCGGCATGGATAAGGGGTAAAGGAAAGGAGAAAAGGGACTCCAGAGTCCATGTCCCCCATCCGCAGTACAAACTCAGAGTCTTAAGCGACCGCGAAGCATTGAAAGAAAAGCAAATAAACAAAGTATCACATAGTCCATTTTGTCTTTTAAGCGTCATCCCCTGCGGTCTCCCTGGTCAACCTCCCCCATTTCCCTCGAAATGTAATCAGTGCTTTAAGAATAAAACGCACAAACCAGTAGCGCCAGTCATAGGATTCCCATGCAGCTGAACAGATATTTGGCTACAATATCAACAACCCCTCTTAAAAGATCCACTAGAAATGGGGTTTTGCCTTGATGGGCGATTGCATTAAGAGAAGAGGCGAAAGAACACTGGCCTAAAATCAGAGTCATTTACAAAGGACAGAATTTCGAAGAGCTTCTTAAAATAAGGTTTTTTTATTTGTTCTTCCTTACCTCTTTGTTCTCACTTCAATTTTGGCCATCTGAATTTCATATAGTTACTGAAATGGTGGCATCACGTGTTCATTTAGTTGACATCTTTGTACAGTTAAAGTTTCACAGATGGTGCAGCTTCAGTTTTTAATAGCCTTCCTGAGGATCACTAAACTGTTCGTTGCCAAAAGTAGACGCCATTTTAACGCCGCTGTTAGGAATCGTCGCAGATCCTCCCACATGTGCCCGTCTAACGTTACGCTAAGGTTTGCCATTCATTGATAGAAATCGGACTCGTGATTTATGGTCGGGAGGAAATACGACCCAGTGGAAACACAAAGGCGGAGCCTTAAGCGTCTGTAAGACCACTGCGAAGAGTTAAACATATTCTCCAAGTATTACACCTTGGCGGAAATGTGACTGAAGCACGGGTTCTGCCGAAACTCTTTATTACGACCCATTGTAATAAAAGGTGGTTTGCCCCATTTGCTCCAGAAAACGCCCTTTTCTTTGGCGCAGTAGACAACCAGGTAGTCCCGCAAATGCTCTATAATGAAATAATGCTTGAAGTAAAAAATAACCATCGGTACAAATTTTCCGCCTAGGATGGTCGGACTTCTGAGCAGTCAGCACTGGTTAGGTGGGAAAATTGATCATAAGTGAGCTCGTAAAATAACATGATGTGCCCTGAGAAGAACACTGTAAATTTGCTACACTTACCCTATGCTAAATATGCTATTGGTTAAAGCAGCAAAATGTTAAACGAACGGTTTCGGTAAAGGTCGACTTTGGGTCGTCGCCATTGTACCTTTACTGGGTGAGCCGGCCACATGGTCATGCCAGTAGTGCATATGTTCTGCACGAGCATTATGCTTACTTTCGTCATCTTCACCTACAAACCTCACATTGCATGATGGAATTAATTTGGGCATTTGAATTGTAAAGGCAGTATTTTGACATATCTTTAATTTTTTCTATTAAGCTCAATATCTCCTGTACTCATTTGGCAGCGCAAAATCTATTTGGGCGGTTTATTGAATTTAATTCACTCCGGACTACTGTGTAACATAGGCCAAACAGCCGCTTTATTGCCTTGGTATTTTGTTACTCCCATGCGCTTAACTTCACCCGTTTCTAATGCCGAAAAATCGTAGAACCAACCAGTTTTAATCAGAAAAACCTTTTTCAAACATTTCATAACTTGTAAGTCATGTCTACACAAATATCAAGCCTTATTAAGACTAGGCTGAATAAACTTTTTGAGAACAAAAGGTAATCTGTATTAAGGCACCAACTTAAGCGTTTTGGAGTTATAGCACCTTTTGCCGTTGGATATAAAGAGTTCTGAAGTAATTTTTTTGTAAAATGACGGATGATCACACTTTAAAATAGCTGAACAAGGCCTCACACGTCGAAAATAGAACAGTACAAACCCCTATGAGAACAAGAACAGAATAACATTGCTAGCTTTGCCAAAACGAGACGTCATAATGTGGTGTAGCGTCCCAAGACTTCCCTGAAGGTAAAAGAAGGTATAGTACTAAGGCAGAGGGATTGGGCCTGCTGGCATGGCCCGGAGGCCAGCCAAACCGGCTAGGACAATATGGCTACACAAGTGACCAAAACCGGCGGTCAGATCAAGCACAGTATTACACGTGGGATATTAACCACTAACCCTCTAGCCGCCAAATCACAACAAGGGGTAAGAGAATCATATATACTCATCAACAGTCGAATTCATACTGAGGCAGAGCAACCCCAATGGGCACCCCAACATGAGCGCAAAATAAGTGTACCTTTGATTTGAAAAGCGACCTGCCGCCAATGCGGATGCCACCAAGGAGGAGACGAGCCTGATCCCCTCCAAATTCGTTATTTTGTAAACCTCCTCCATACTACACAAATATGAGGTGCCTTCCTTAAGCTAATCTTATTTTGAGGGTCTGAAGTCGGTGGAGGTGGGAAGTAATGGTTAACATAATTCACTACGGATTTTATATTGCGGAGCGATGATTTGTGTGGTCCACAAATTAAATATTAACCTATCGGTAAGTTAGGAACCCAGTAAGCTTTGTGAGTGGAATACTTTATTGGAAGAGTAAATTAGGTCGCACCAAAACAAATGGATTTAAAGAGGGAAATGGTCAAACATCTGATTCTGAGTATGGTTCTAACGTCTCACAGGTTCATAATCTTTTACAACCTTAATTCTCAGACCTTTGTGACATGAGTTCTGACATTCTCATAAAACCTGGTAAAAGCGATGGATTACAATATCAACTAAATGGACAGTAGAGCAAAGATAGAACACACTGACAAGCAGCCGATTTATATGAAGATATGGTGGCATGAACAAAGGAAAAGTTGGTGACTCATCGATGGGAGAATCGGAATACAATGGTCGTAATGTCTTGACATCAAAGTAACTTATTGTCGCACGTAAAGTGCCGAACGATTCCGCCCATTTTAAAGAAAATCTGGGCTTCAAAGGCATTCGTTAACAATTATAAAGTCAACTTTACGAAGTTAAAGGACATTGGCAAACTGAACACTGTTAGCACTTATGCATTGCACTGCTTTGTTTGTTTGACCGACGGTTTCGGTTAAGGCCATTTAGGTGGTCCTATTGCCCCAGCCGAGTGGACTCCTCCGGGACATGCCAGTAGGCTCGATCTATTTGTTTGCCCACAACATAGATTCCACCTCGGTAGTATTGCAATACTTTGTTTGTTCGGACTTCCGGTTTCGGAGACTTGGGTGGCTAAATTGTACTAGCCGGTTGGCTGGCATTTGGCCCATGCTAGCATTCTTTAATCCCTCTGTTTTCGGAATACGTGTATTCCGCCCTAGTGTTATGTAATGCCTTGCTTGGACCGCTAGTTTCGGTCACTTGGGTAGCCATATTGTGCTAGTCAGTTGGCCTGCCTCCGGGTCGTGCCAACAGCCCCAATCTTTCTGTTACCAGAGTATATGCATTCTGCCCTAGTATTATACCTTCTTTCATCTTAAAGGAAGCCTCAGGAGGCTACAATTATGTTTACTTTTGCCTTCAAAGAAGTCTCGGGAAGCTACATACATTGAGTAAATATTTTAGGAAGTAAATTGCCGGCGAAATCAATTATACGAAAATTTGGTAACAATTACAGTCGACAATTTGGTAGATATACTTGATGTCAACTGTTCAAGTAAATACAAATGTTTCATTCCGGATCATTTAAAAGCAAAGTAATAAATCCTGTTTGGCACCATCATGCTTCTCAGTTGCCCTGTTAAACGAAATTATTAAAATTTAATAAATATCGGATTTACATGCACATGCTTTATTTGCTAATATGTCTTGTAAATAAAAATTCCCTAGGTGTGACCTGATCAATCGAGTATTTTAAAGACGCATTTGGTGGGCTTTACGATTTGTTCGTGCAGTGTGGCTGAAATAATCGCGCGTGGGGCCGTAGGTCAGGTAGTGGATAGCCCAGTATTAATAGAAGGTCGTCCCATGTTTATGTGTAAATTATAATAGCCTTAGCAATGTCGTCGCTAGTGTCGCGAGTTTCATAGAATAGTTTGGTCTTGTTAATATGTTGATTGACCTTCGAAACCCCACGCTTGGTTTTTCTCCACTGCAGTCACTTGCCTGCATTTGAGACTTCATTTTCATATTTTTCTCCAGTGAATTGGACCGGACTATTTATTTAACTTTCTCCTTTGCACTTTCACACATTGCAGCGATTCTCTATTTGGGCACAATAAGCAATTTGTTTAGTAATTTGAAACTGTCAAAGCATGTAAGATCGCCTAGTATTGATTTTTGCCCCGCTGATTGTTGTGTCGTTGATGGATGTCATGTTTTCTCCTAGAATCTCTAATGCAATGGAAGAAGGCCCGCAAATACCCAAAGCCCTCAGTGAACCGGACAATCTGTTTCTTCCTTCGCGTACAACCGTAGATGGTCACCTACGTACACTTTATCTGTGTATCGTTTTGTCTTTTTTAAACATCTTGCTTTCTTTGGGTTTACAGATCGTCATTGCTCCAGCGCCTCTTCTTCCGCCTCCCTTCTCCCTCTCGACTCCCACCCTCCCCTTTCCAATGATCAGCTGACCCGAAAAAGCCACTCAACTGGTCAGCTGACTGTAAAGGCCTACGCCTCGTGTTTCACTGTAATTAATCGACATGAGTCTCCCTCTCCTGTTCTTTCATCAGACCATCATATCTCTGATTCATCCAGTGCTGATGATGACGATGACTGCACCGACGGGAATGATGCTCCTGCAAGTCTGCAGTACGAACGCTTCGGCGAAGGCTCGCTTAGAGAAGGTACAGTTCCCACAAAAGGAATAAATCAGATCACTGTGAGCTTGTGCATGAAAGTTTTATTATAGACACCCTCCTCAATCATGTGTCTATACCTCGGCGGCGAGAGTTTTCCGAACAGTTTCGTGATTTGGCACAGCTCCATCAGCAAGCTGACGTACCGCGGGCCAAATGGGATGATGCATCTCGCCTCTTTCCTAAGCAATTTGGACTTCCGCCCTCTGTTGCGCTCAATATTTGGTGAGGCAGCATTTATTTAAGATTTGTTTTTACGGGACATCACTGAGGTTTGTTTCGATTGGCCATTGCTCTATTTATTATCGAAAAACGTCTGTATCTGATAAACTCGGTTTTTTCAGCGGCTATTAAGCCAAAAATAGTTTGTACGTTTTGGAATCTTTGATTCGTCATTACTTGGGGCACTCAAGTCGGATATAAAGTTCAAAGTGAGCTGCAACTTATGATAGCGTTCGGACACTGACTTCAGTGCTGCATGGAGGGATAGATGAGTTTATAATCGGATTATAGCCTTGAAGTGTCCTTTAGTAGGGACTAAGCAGGGCTACTGGTAACGGTAGAAGGATTCGTGCAAGTTGTTTTTAAAATAGTGCGCCAATATCAAGTTAATAACGACTAATGCTAGACATGCCATGAAATTTGTTCCTACCTGGGAGGAAGGGGGGATTCCAGGCATGGGGATGGTTCGCTACTCTGCACGTTGTGTTAAAAACATCCAAGGAAAAAGTGGGGAAGCAGTAAACAGCTGTTCCTTTGAAACCCTTAATTAATCATGAATCTTCTCTGTTATTCCATGAGAACTTGTTTCTCATATTTGAGACGCAATGTCATGGAATAGTTTGAGCTTATTATTGCCTCGCGACCAATCATGATTTTAGCATCAAAGTATGGAAAAAATGCAGAGGTACAAATTAGTGTCTCTTTTATAAAAAATGATTTGAACTTTGTTGCGTCTTGACTACTATTTGTGATTGTCTGTAAGAGCCGGATTATGAACGGTGTAATTGGGATGATGTTTAATGCGACATATTTTGGTGATGGTAGAATTTTTGGAGCTCATAGCTTGTTTTTTCAAAGCTGCACCGGCACTATGCATTTCTCCATGGAAAACACTTTAAACGGATTCCATTTTTGAACTTCTTGGCTTTCGTGTCTTGCGGAAATTGTCTCTATTTTGTGTTAACCTATCTGATAGTAAGAAAATCCTGTGCAATTTCTGATGTAGTTGGTTACAGTGAGATGTACCTTGTAGAGATATGCACTCGATTGCTTATATACACGCTTATTAAAACTTGGGTAGTTTTGGTAGCGCGTACGGGACGGCATGGTGCCTTCAACATTGATATCATGAGATGGATGTGATTCGAGCTCCTCCGTTGCCTAACGAATCGCGTTTCACAGTATTGAAAGCCTCCCATATAGCCTCTTGTACAGCATTTGGAGGTGCATCGTGTAGTATGTTGTTGCGTCGTTATCGCGAGTTGTGCGCCATGTAGAATTCGCACTCTGGGACGGGAGAGAGACATCTATTCATCCTTGTAAACCTCTAATGTTATTACTTGTGAAAAGGTCGCGGAAAATAAACCGAAATGATGGAAATGGAGGCGACTAGGGCTAAGTTGTTGGCTTCTAGGCGCAAATGTTTCACCAAAGCAAAATTCACTGCAAGCTTGCCTTGTTAGATTTTGGGATATGATTTCTGTAGTTAGTAGATTTGTAGTGCGTTACACGCTTGGTTAAAATTCTTGTCTCGAATCCTATGATTCGGTTGAACTTCTCAAGATAGAGTGCAAGATCGTGAGCTAGCTTCTATGAAAAAAAACAACCGAAGCAAGTTTTGGGTGCCCAATCAGGTCTTCAATAAATGTTAAAGATGGGATCTCACTTTTTGCAACACTGAAGTGGGATTATCGAGATGGAACTGGGGTGTTAGAGCCTGATATTTGCATTCATTTGTACACTCTTATTGTCCAATTTTAACACAAGACACCTTAAGGGATGGAAAGGTGGGCATTTCGTCTATTTGCTCATATGATCTCTTGGTTCAACTTTTTCCTTTGATCGTGTTGTAATCTTCAGTACCATTTAGCAAGCGCCGACATTGGAATTTAATCCTATTTATGCCTGCTGCTGTCAAGTTTGTTGATTTTTTACGCACTTTTTCGCTCCGTCGTTTTCCCTTGGAAAATAGGCACAAAATTTCGTGAGGGCGTGAGATCATGGCAATGCAATACGGAAGTCATTTAGACCTTTGATGTACATTGGCGTTTTTTGCCATTGACAGCTTTTTAAGGGCTGTGTTCTAGAATACTCGCACTTTTTGTTACTGCGTCGCTTCATCCTAACACTTTGGTTCGACTAGACAGTAATTTGGTAGTATTATGGCTTTAAAACATCGGTTTCCTGCGGTGGTTGTTGGAACTTACCACTAGGACTTGTTGAAGACCGCAGTACTACTGGGGACATTGATCTGTTGGGAAATTTTGAATTAGTGATCAACTCGTGACTATTCAGACTGGTCCCAGATGTGACATCGACATTTTGTAGTTTAAACGTGTGTTGGAACAGCGATGGCAATTCACAATCGATTCTGATTATTCCCAAAACTCAAAAGGCACTAATTTGTATGCTGGAAAATCGCTACATCTAAGTACCACGTTTATCTTTTAAAATTTTTGATCAAAGTTACTGACATTAATCAATTTTGGATTGTCATGCTTGCAGCGGGAAGGGGGGGTGTATTCACAAACTCCTAGCTCTTCCAGTCGATCATAAATGAATAATCTCAAAGTGCAGGTGCTTTCGCACGTCCACTACGCAAAGCCTCATAAAATAAAGCCTCTTGTAATTGACATGCCAATCTACATTTGGGGTTGTGTTGAACCCTCTCTTTTTCACCTAATTTTTAATATCCGCCTTGCAAGTAATAAAGCCAGCAATTTACTTGAAATATAGAGAATACCCTACACTAATTAGAATGGGAAAAATGAATATCCTACCATCACTGGTTAGCTTTTTCTAATTTATGTGTTTCAAGTAACCTTTGATTTTTACTCTCCTAGTTCTGTTGTGCATGGTTTCTGGTTACCTAGATTCTGGTAATCCTCTATAAACATATACCTCATATCGGAATTGCGATATTGAAATATGCTACTGATTCGTCCGTGCGTTGGTAGTTAATGCGGGATGGTATCCGTTTTGATGTCACGCGTGACTCACGGAGGAGGAGGGCAACGCTTTATGCATTCTTTCCTGTATTGGTTGGTCATACCCTTTCAGGCCAAGCGCTTACATATCACACTGAAGTGAATTGGTGTGTTTTTGAAAAAAAAGAAACATGTAAGGCATTTACAACTACTTTGCTCAAATTAACCACTACGACCTGTTATCTACCCCTTCTACAATATATCTCAAACTTCCAACAGGTTTGGCCTTCACACAACGACTTTGTCTCTATGTGCCAATAAAAATTCCAACTTTAGGAATTTAATTGCTAGCATTTCACTCCTTCTAAACTGTATATTTCACTTTGCATGTGACTGACTACCGCTAAGAACAGATAACAATCACTGGTATGAATAGAGGTAGGGGATCGGGGAGGATGGAGGCGAAATTGGTATGAAAGCGATACATCTTCCTGATCGCTCTCTTCCCTTCCTCGGGCCAGATGTCAGTTTTGCACATTGTGAGGTATGAGGTGTTGAGTCGTCGTGTGAGGACGGGACTTTCTCCCCTCTCCCTCAGCTAGGCTGGTTCTGGGTGCTTTTGAAGAGGAAGTTCTTCTTGCATGCCTCTAAGCCGAGTCGAGTGGATGGATCTTAGACGCATTTGTTTAGACTTCTCACCAAGAAACGAATGTTTAACAATTTTGTCCACGATTGAGACATCTCTTCTAAAGTTAAGTGATGGGTTCATTAGGCGTGGGTTCAAGGATGATTGAGTGGTTTGCAGAACAATCAATGGTTTGCTTCTTATAAATCAGTTAGTAAATCGGCCGCTAAACAATCCACAGGATCTTTAAAGCATACTGTCTGCCGTTCGTTATCGCAATCTTGATAGACCTGTTTGCTTAGTAGTCTGACGACTTTCCCAATTGGTGTGGGTGTAGATGTTTTGTTTCATCACTCACTTTCAACACTCAATTTGTAGAAGTTGATCAGTACACACCAATGTCGATTTATTACGCTCTATAGCTGCACCCAATTCTTCCATGCTATCAAGAATTGTGTTCCTGAATGTGGTGCATCGTCACCTGTTGAACCATCAGTCAAATGGCTTTTTTGAACCAGTCCTGGGCAGTACGCTTTATCACTGCGCAGTGCATCTCCTCCAACTGCCACACAAGGAGCTATGTGAGAAGCTTCCGCAGCTTCAGCCTTGAAACCGAGTAAAGCACATTTCGCAAAGCAGTAAGCAAGGTCGTATCACATCCATCAGGTTCCTTCGCATATATTTGACGGTATGAACGCTAGGAATAAGAGAAAAATAGGGTACCGTGTCTTTTCGCATCGACGGACTGGTGTACAACTGTCAACGCCCTAATATGCGCATATATAACGAATCGCCCTCACTCTTATTGTTAACATGCCAATATTAGTGAACTACATAGAAATCCGCGCAGACTTTTTTGTTGGCCTTATATCTGCCAGGAATGAATTGCGCCATGAGGCTACAAAGGAAATTATTCTGAAAGAAGATAAACTGTGGATTTTGTGCGGGACTATGATGATGCGTCTTCGCACTTTGCCGAGGCATTAAGATACACTCAGAAAATAGTATTGCCATGAGTACCATTATTTTTCACCATCCTTATGTCAGCCTATGCAGTCCTGCTGGTACAGTTGCAGGTTAAAAATGCTCTCCAGAACAGTGATTAAAACTGCACCTCTAATCAAATCGACAATATCAGTTTTCCTTAGATTCTGAAGTATTACTAACCAGACACCCAATTAATATGTTTTATTTACTCAATTCATCGTATGATGATGGTATGCAAGAGATTATTTTCATCTTCCCAGGAAGCAGGTTGATAGCGACGCCGATATGATGCTCACCGAATCCGAGTACTGCTTAGCAGCCCATCTGGCCAACAAGTACGCCTCAACAGGTTTCATTCTTATCTCCTCGCAATACCCGACGCAAGAGCAGCAATCATCCTCACCTCTATCACAACAGGCGAGAACATCAGCGTCAATAAATGCGAGTTCTCCATGTCAGCGCTTGCTGCGACGACGAAAGTCGAAAATGAACCATCGGGATCCGCAGGAGCAACATCAAGGCAACTGCGACTTTGTGTACCTGGGTAACGGGGAAGATGACAGCCACGATCTGCTGATCTCACCTGATTCTCGGCCTCTGAGTGAGTTGACATAAAAAATGAGTCGTCACTGTCATTTGATTTTCGGTTTACACATTTATTAGAAGCTATTGGGGGAAAATTCTGAGTTTGCTTTCCACATAGTTTTGCCTATGACGTGCGATTCAGTATGTTTCTGCTTCCTTTTAAATTATCAATGCTGTATTAATTTTGACAGAAATCATCTTTGAAGCTGCGATGAGAATGTCTAATGTGGCTTTTTCAGAAGGTTGTCATTGTTTTTTCGTGCTGTCCGGCAAGGATCACTATGGTGCCTAAATCCAAAGTCACAGAAACCGTTGCTTGTCATGGAGGTAGAGAAAGACTAGAAGAACTTTCAAGTCGATGCACATCCGGTGTGAAGGACGTAGCATTTTGAGTTGAGAATGCTTGCAATTAAAACAACTATCAGTAGGTAGTATTTGGGCTTTCTTCGCGGAATGAAGTAAATAAAGCCCTAGTAGTGGTTGACCTTTGAAAATGCAAAAACAAGGCATGCTAACAGCTGTTCGATTGGTCACTATTTTCGCCTGTAGTGATTAATCCATTCACAATTTGCTATATGGGAAATGGGCTTGGGAGTATCTTTATCATCGATGAACGGTAGGGCTGGTGGCATTAATAGATCCTTGATTTTCTGTTTCAATATGGTTTTCAGTTCTTGTGCGCGTCAAAAAGCTGGAAGATCGCAATGATAAGAACGGCTTCATCAATAGTTTTTTTTGTCTACGAATGGGAAGATTTCCATTCAGCTATAAGTTCTGCCCATGCTTCATGCACTACTCTTATAGTCATTTTAAAGTCCGCCTTTGTATCCCCTAATCCATTTCAAAATAAGCATCGATAAGGGGGTCTTTGTGTCTATCAGAAGCGATTAGAGCAAATGTCGATCGGTATCGGCTGTCTCTACTCTTTCTTCAAGGAGGATCATGTCCAAACCATGCACCACTTGCATTAGCGCTTTGCGACCCAACATTTGCAAATTTCGAGGTGCAGGGCAGCTGATGCTTTATGCCGTTGGCGGTTGTGTTGGTATCTCAGAGCAGTAAAATCATATGGGAAAGATGGGGACGGTGGTACAACTTTATTTCGAAGGGATAAGGTTCCTGTTTTTAGCGGAAGCAGTTTTTAATGGGTTTAGACAGTTCATCCACTGCTTATTTTAAGCAATTTATAGCCGGGAACTCATGTGGAAACCGATGCGACGAGTCAATCGACGAGAAAATTTTCTTTGTTTTAATGCTGGCTTCACTCCGCGCGGATTTCTGCATAGTTCACTGTATTGGTATGTTGACAATAAGAGTGAGGGCGATTCGTTATATATGCGCATATTAGGGCGTTGACAGTTGTACACCAGTCCGTCGATGCGAAAAGACACGGTACCCTATTTTTCTCTTATTCCTAGCGTTCATACCGTCAAATATATGCGAAGGAACCTGATGGATGTGATACGACCTTGCTTACTGCTTTGCGAAATGTGCTTTACTCGGTTTCAAGGCTGAAGCTGCGGAAGCTTCTCACATAGCTCCTTGTGTGGCAGTTGGAGGAGATGCACTGCGCAGTGATAAAGCGTACTGCCCAGGACTGGTTCAAAAAAGCCATTTGACTGATGGTTCAACAGGTGACGATGCACCACATTCAGGAACACAATTCTTGATAGCATGGAAGAATTGGGTGCATTTTATAAAACTGAATAATGAAATTTGGACCCTTTAAGTGAGGGATGGGGCGAAAGTGGCGCATTGCATCATCTCCATCCACTGTGATCTCCTAATTTTATTTGTCTCGGGCGATTTTTCATTGTTTTTTTCAGCGCTAGTCGATCTTATGCGGAAGCGAGTAGACGGATAAGGAGGAAAAATAGGCGACTAGGGGTAGGGGTGGTTTGGGCCATTTTTTTTTCTTGGCTTTTAGAGACTAGCGTTTTGTGAAGGTAAAGTTCTTTCTAAGTTTGTGTCTTACAGAGGCTGATTGAACAGATTATTTAATGGACCTTCCATAGTTTGTTTTTTTCCCTATCGCAGTAACCCCACAAAATCATTTGGAACCAGTTTTAGTGAACTCTGGATAGCTGTGGTGGCTCCTTTTGTGAGATTTGATTCTTGATAGTTTTGTGTTAAGAACGCGTGCATTTACTGGTGATGCACAGACTGTTTTGTCTAAGTGGGAACATTGACTATATTTAACAACACTTTTAGCTGCGTAAACAGCCTGATACGCTTTATTCGAGATCTTTACTTCAGTTGCCTTGTGACATTGAATGGTTCTCTTATGCCCCTGTCTCCTAGGCATTTAAACTACTATTGCCTTGGGACTTACAGCTACTAATTCCTTTTGAATGGCTAAGCAGTCAGGGCGCACAAGTTGACCTTTGGATACCTAACTGAGCTGTATTGAAATACTTGTTTTATAAGTTTTTTTTAAGTTTTAACCCCAGTATGTCGTTCTGCGGTCGTTGGATGTTATTGTTCAGCCATGAAGTCGATATCAATGTGCTTTTGACTTGACTGGAGTCTTGTATTTGATGTGAATCACTTTGGACGAATTAAATCGTACTACTTCCGGTAATCATTGATCTTATTAGAGTTATTTCTTTTGCTTTGTGGATCTTAAGTGTGATTATTGTAATATGAAGGTGTAAATGTGATGTAAAACTAGATTTAATGGAGCCCGCAGTACACAATACGTGTAGCTGAGACATTCCTTGAAGATTCCGATTCACACAGTAGCAGTGCATCTTGCGGATTTAAATTGGCCAACAAATTAGTGGTGCTCAGGAACTAGGATTTTTTTAGATCCTCTTTATATTACTACTTATATAAGACCTAATCCAGTCTGAATATTTTGATAAATAATCAGAAAATGTGGTTCACACTTCATTGCTACTCTCATATTGCTCATACATTTGCGTATATTACCGTCAAACGCGCGTAGGTAAATGAACTGTCAATTGTGTATGTAGACACAAATTCTAAACTCACTTTTTTTCACTGGAGGTGAACTTGAGTAATTGTGACTTCACGTGCTTCCGATTCTCCATCGTTGGCAGATGATAAATGGTACAAATACTAGTAGCCTTTATTGCCCACAACAACGTACCATCCAACCTACTACTATAGGTGCAATTGTTAGTCGTGCACAACCGACGTGAGGACCGTAGCATCGTAGGCTCGAAATGCCTACAATCAGTTAATGGCATCATATTACTTTGCGACTTTCTCCTAAAAATGAAACAGACGTTGCACTAGGAGTAATTAGTTTGTGAAGTTCCGAAAAAAAACGACTTTAAGCGCGTGATATAGCTAATTATTCTCCTCATTTGCAGCGATGGTGAATACAAGTCCAATGGTATCTTTATTACGTGTCAACATAATGGCTGGAAGGCTTTTTGAACAGACATCATGGCTAAAATTAAGTGAAGTCAGCTTGAGATCGGCTTTGGCAAGACCCAAACAATCAAAATGATTGTCGCTCTCCAAAATAGTTTCTTACGTATTGTCCTCGAGGCTTACTGTGGCCTCTATTGACTTTTCCAGGTTCTACTTTTAATGCCACAAAAATTTGTGTGCTAAATATTGCTGAATGGTGAGTGGTGTTCTACTACCCGCAAATTTCGTATGGAATCGTTTCATTTTGAATAATTTATTTTACAGTAAAATAATTCAGTACGATGTCCTTTACTTTCCACTTCAATACTCTCCAACCACTTGCCAGGGAGCGCCGAGTTTTTTGGATCCGACCCAATAATAATCTACTGTATACTGGTGTTATATTTATGAACTCTCTAGATCCCTTTAAACTTACTCTTGTAGCGTCAATTAAGAACTGAACACTTTCTCAAGGTCAATGCGTTCTCTTAGCCCTTTTTATGTTGGGCCACTGGTTTGTATCCAACTTTCTCCTGGCGTTTTTCACTTCTTATCTCACCAAAATATCTAGATCGAAGTGTAGTTTGAAACAGCGAAGTTTTTCTTCCGTATTTTCTCCAAGAAGTGAGTTTTGGCATATCCCGTCACGCTGTAACCATTCGAGTTACCCTTAAAGACCTTAAAGTACATAGGATGACGTGAACGCAGCTTATTTTCTCGGTGTTCACGAGACTGTGACAAATAACTCATTGAGAAGGAGTTCAGTTCGTTTGAACCTGGTCTCTGCATTGCTAGCTACCAGTTGGAACTCAGAATTGTGTAGGTGTCAACGATAGACAGGTTTTTGATAGCTCTTTTGGCGTGATTCGTTCCAGATTGAGAGATTCACAACAGGTGGCCTCATTTTGTACTGTTATGATGTCGCGTGCATTCAAGGAGAGTAAATCCGTTTTTATTTTTGAATATATTCAGAAATGAGCCAACAGCACAGCACCCAAAGTGCCCTTGATGACGTTACACGGTCCGTAGGGTGTGACCGCTTTCTTATCTTCCAAATGCATAATTGCCATGGGCAGAACCCTATTTCAACTTATTGAAGACCAATTTAGAGGGAAATGAGATATAGATTTAAACTAATAAAACATTATCTATTAAACACGAAAGAAGAACGATTTGCGTTACATAATTGATTACGTTGTTTACTGTGATCTACAGACCGTGAAGATGATGGCTCCTCCTGTGCTTCCTCCACAACACCTAAAACTTTCGAGGAGCCAACAGAAGATGAAGACGAAGAGGGGGAGGACGATCACAAAGGCGTCAGTGACGACGAAATCGGTGTGAGAGCTTTACTTCCCTCTTCAGCTCGCCTGACGCGTCCACCTGTTGATGCGACAGCGCTTTTGTGCGATGAAAATGGGGGAGAGGATAGTGATAATTCCTTTTCTTCTTCCCCTTCATCCACCTCTTCCAGCTCTCAGGAGTATTCTTCCTCGACTTCACGATCCTCTTCATCACCGTCATCGCCAACGCCAGCACCGCGAGTTGAAAGCATCTGTTCGGCACCACCAAGGTATTGAAAGAAAAGTGCCTATAACTCTATGTAGTCCAACATAGCTAGTCAGATTTTTATTAGTTGGAGAAGTGTTTTAGTGAGTGCCCTGTCAGGGCATCACCGCGGTTCTTGGAGTAGGAGGACAGTAGCATTGATTGCTTGAGCTGGGCACTATTCAAGTGTGTTGAGGTTAGCTATGGAACGGGAGTGTAGTGATAGCTATGTAACTCCTAAATTTTGATAAACTTCATCTATCTTTTCCTTTCTTTTCCACTTCCAACACAGGAGTTCATTTACATAGGCGAAAGAATATTCCAAAGCAAGCTTAGTTCTGTATGACGAGTGCGTAATCGTGGAATCCCACGTGAATGCTCCCTTCTCCTTGATAGAACATAAGCTGAGGTTACTTTATTAGCTCTTATCACCATGCTCACCAATAATATCATAAATGCCCATGACTTTTCCCCAATGTAGTCTTTTGGGGATGAAGCGGCGCGTGCAGTAGAAGTGCATGGGTGGATTATTTGGGGGTAATGGCTGTCTTTAGAAATAAGTCAATCAACCAGTCATTAACCGGTCTACAATGCATAATGTGTTTTCGTAGCGTTTGTGAAAGAAGCGAAGAACAGTGATCTTGGTTGTTCGTAATTGTCACTATTTCTTCGGTTAATATAGACTAAAGCCAATTTTTTATGACTCGTATTAACTTTATACACTGCTGAAAACTATTCTAGATGGGTTAATATCGAGTTAACCAGTAATTTCACGCGATTCTTCACTATTTGTTAGTTCAGAAACTCTCCTCGCATGGCTGATCTGCCTGATGACTCACTTGTTTGACTTATTTATCATCAAAATCAAATTGTTTGATTTAGGCCATCCCCAGGTAGTGCCTTTAGCCGTCGCCTGTCGCACCCTTTCCAGATGTTATACGCGAATGCGCGAAGCTTCTGCAGCGAGCTTTGGAACTTGGTAAAACTCGGTTCTTCATGTGGCAGGCAATGTTGATTTGCACCCATCAGGTTAATTCAACCAAGATACGATGACATAGGCGTTCAGAATGGGATAAGTGGTAGAGCACAGCGGAGGGTATACTGTCCCGCACCGAAATATTGACCTGCAACTGTCCCATTCCAGAATGCTAACTGGGCGGTTAGAAGTTGTATTATGGTGTCCTTAGACTCGACTGGTTACAACTTCCCTCACATCTGCGGTTTCCGAACTTTTTAATAAGTTCCCATTTAAACATGTGCCTTCTTCAAGCAATCAGTGAAAGCGCTCACACTTATCGAGAAGCGAAGGTTTCGGAAAGTTATTTAACGCTATTGTGACCTAAAATTCTCTCGGTGCCTCATTTATTGTTTCACGGTAGTATCATGAGGTCGATCATACATTTACGTTAACTTTCAACTGTAGGACGCCTCTTCGTCGATTGCTATGCATACACGTGGCACATTTCTATCTAGCAGTATCGGTGTCTTAGGTCCATACGATTTATTTACCAGGAAGTGGTGGCGTTTATTAAAATCAAAATTGTTTTTTTCAGCGGATGACTGAATTGCTTTGCAATAGTTCATTTTGGAAGAACTCCCTTTTGTGTAGACGGAAGTGCTCACTTTCCATGCATTGGGTCTGAGATCTGGCTTGAGAGTGTGTAAGAAAAACTTCTCCTCAGAAGCACTCGGTATTGTTAAATTGGGGAAGAGGAGAGCTTCGTCTTTGCACGACAGCCCAACATCTCATACTTCATGTTCTGAAAAAAATGAGCCTTGGCAAATTCGCACGGGATGGTATAAGGAAGGATAGGGCAATCAGACAAGGAGGTAGTCTCATGTTTATGACACTCTCCACTCTCGTTACCTGATTATATTTTTCCGAGCCATTATTATCTCTCCTTTGCGTTAGTCGGTCAGTGGAATAGACAGTTCTCGCACTTTTTGCAAACAGTTTTTTTGGTTGGTGGGGTATTAATGCACTTTATAGACGAGATCCAAACTTCTGTAGCAATCAATTTTCAATTGATTTCAGTGCCAAGGCTCTCGAACCGATAGAGGTTCTGAGCAAATTCACCCATCGGGGTATTGAAGATATCCTCTCCATCTCTCCCAATCGTCGACGTCGACTACTGGCTAGCCTGGTCCGCGCGGCAAAATCGACCAACTACACCTTACTACGACTGAACAACGAATTGGCGGGCGAGTTGCAGGAGCTCTGCGACCAGCACACTAGTCTGAGCGCGCAGGTTCGGCATCTCTCGGAACTCAGAACGTAAAAAGCAGAAGACGAATTTTCTTATTTATTTTCAGCATCTGTACTTAGCTTTATATTGCAAATAGGACCGAGCAAAGTCCAGTTTGGTTTTATTTTTTTTGGTCTCACCGATGCCCTGTGTCTGCCGTCCCGCGCAATGTCCTGATTTGTCAGGCAAGGTGATTTTATTGGGTGAGGATCCGAGTTGAGGCATTAATCTCGGTGAGGGTCCGTGGCTTTCTCGGCGAGATGCAGTGGGACTTATGTATTTGGCATGGGGTGGCTGGAGTTCAGCGTTATCGAGTTCGGTGGAAGGTGTGATGGGCGGTGTGACGTTAATAAGGGGAGGGGCATTTTGAATCTGATTAGTTTGACAGGCATCACTTTAAGCAGCAGAATCCGATATGTATAACTTATGATTGGACGGAGAGTCTGTGTTCATCACATGAGTCTTACTTCTTGAGTCCATTGTCAGTTTAACTTAGCATGGCATTGTTTTAGTTAAATTTGTGCCATGTATGTACGGAAAAATTTTGATTGGTAAGTGAGGTCAAATTTAGCTGTGTTTTACTCCATTGTAATCTAGGTTTGTACATCCCTATTAATTTTGTTTTACGCAGCTACTTAGCCTATTTACTCCAAGATTCCCCCTATCTAATTGGGTAATGAGTGACCTAGTAGTACTACTTCACTTTGAAATAGAATGAACAACGAGAAAGACGTGACACCTGATTGCTCCTTTAAGGCAAGTTTCAACAGCTCCAAAATTACTCCTTTCTTGACCACTTGAACCAAAAGGACGCTTATAGTTATTTTTGTATATTGATTAACCAATTTGTTTGTTTGTCTTGGGGCTATGATGGCTGTTATTATATAGAGTGCCGTCATCTATTAGGACCATTGCTAGAGTTACTTTATTTTGGCGTACGACCTGTTAGTAGTTGCATTGCTCGTCCATATGGATGGTCCTATTGTGACTTGGAAATTTAAGAAGAGAAACACAAAAGTTGCTAAAATTTGTGCAGTTTTTAAAAGGCATCAGTTACTTGCTTGGCTTGTTCAAAAATCCATTTTCGTTTCTTCTAAGTTGCTTTGGAAGAAACGTAATATCTTGAGTACTATTTGCAAAATAAAGTTCACAGGCAAGTTACTACTATTTTACGGCTAGTTTTTTGGATGATGGGCTAAAGCAAACTGATTGATCATTCTTGAATTTCATATATTTTAACCTGCGTTTGTCTTTTATGTGTCTATCTTGCTTTACATTAAGAAATTAGGTCTAGTCGTCGACGCAAGCACCAAGTAATTTGCTTTGAGTGACAATGGTTCTTGATGTAGCCAAGCATGCATTTTATCGATTCTGTTCACTTCTACACAGATAATGTTTGCTTCCAAAACTAACATGATCTGCTTTGGCTACTTAAGCAAAGTTTCACAACGTAACGGATTGAAATGATTTACCTGTTGATGCTTGTGAAACCTCTCTTATCTTCAAAAGAAAATTTTTGCTTTCCTTGGCTACCACGCATGGACTCACACCATTGTAATTAATGTATTTAGCCCATAGAACATTAAACATTAGCTCACAATAACAATACATATTTGCTGTTTATTTCCAAGGCCTGTGATTTCTTACAACAGCCTTGGTAATGACTCCTTTTTGCCTTACGAATCCCGCCTCTATTTAGCACAATTAGCGATGTCTTTAAAAAGCCTGGTATGCTATCTAATGCATTGCAAAGATTTTAATAGATTTCCCGATTTTTTCTTGCAAACTGGTTTCACTCAAATACGTTTGTGCTTCTTTTGCAGAAAAAATATGCTAACATTTGTTAAAAGAGATGGCTTTTTATGAAAACTAAATTCTAGACCATTTATAAGCCTTAAGCATCTTCATAGATTTTGATTCCCTGCAGCTCACATGCAAGGGCACGAGTTTCGTTATCCAAACAGTATTAATCTGAAAATAATATTACCACTTTTCCAATAAAATCAAATCCCTTTTTACGATGAACAACTAATGCCTATAATGCAAGCATTATTAGCAGAGTTTCTGCGACAAGGAAAGTATATTCAAAGGCAACTCAAAAATGTGTACAGATTTAATCTGAACTGAGTTAATTATTCATAAATACAAGTTCTTGCATGTTCGATTTGAATTACTTTGCCCGACGACGACACTTATTGCTCATCATTATTAATAATGAATTCTACCTATGATGTACTTGCGTGAGGCAGCTATTTAGAGCAGTTTGTACCCAGGTTCAAAGTGCTGCATTACCTCATGCTTCTTACGGTACCTTCTGCATATAAAATTATACAAGAAGATTTTACAGTCTTTGGACAAGTTCGGCCCTGCTTGTAAAGTAAAAGACGAAATCAAGTTATACTCGTTAAGCTGACCAAAAATCTGATCGAGTAAGGGTCCTAATCATTGCAACTTACGAATTTTACAAACTTTACAAAGTCACTGCTGGGATCTATACCAAAAAAAAGCATGAAATTTATAGGGCAGTTAATAAGGGGCGGCATCATTTTACATCTATATCATGGAATAAAGAGCCCTGGATACTATTAGCTACCAGCGAATCATTTCATGAAATATGTAAGTACGAATGAATGAATTATTTTTGGTATCTTAGCTGGATTGCTTCCCGTTTTTGTAAAGGGAAGTTCGTTGTCTATTCGCCGTTCATATTCAATTATTTTTATAAATAGCTTTTTTAAATTTGCTAAAATAACCTGCAAAGGTAATATAACCCGCAATAAAAATAAAATTCATTTTTGTTCATACTTTATTTGCCAAAATATTTGCGTCAAGGCCTAAAAAACAAAATGAAAGCAAACATAAGTGTTTTCTTTGACTTATCTTTTAAGCAAAACGAAGCCTTGGCTTATGCTTAGTGCAAAATGGGGAAGAATTATTTTAAATCTATTTGGCAAGCATGTTTTAACTCAGGTGCCAAATCTCTGCATGATAATTCGAAACACCTTCTTAGTAAACTTAGGGGTTTTGGCCATTAAGAGCTCTAAAATTATTCTCGCCGAAATACAAAACGACCAAAGTATTTTGAGCTAAATGAATTGCATGATAATTCTATCCTATTTTTTGTCACTTTTGCTGATTTTTACACAAAATTGCTGTTGACCTTTAAATTCAGTTGTGCGTCAGCTGGTAGGATCTAAACTTCATTGTGATGAAATATGGACCCAAAAACTTGCCAAAAACGACTATTTTGTACTCTTGCTAACGTTTATAGCAAATAGCTTTTAAATTTGGAGATCAGAATCCGAAGTCATTCGTCGATTTAGGTAGTCATGATAAAATTTTTTGCCAAAAGTTTGTCCATTTTACTTAACAAGTCTAGCCAAGTTGCTTAATTTGTTGAGTGGTTTTTATTTTTAAGTTGCAAATCCCTATCGAAAAACTGCTAAAAGGAATAGGGAGTCATGTCATATAAAATAATTTTCTCTACATTGACTCCGGCTTTGCCTATTAAATTGTCAATAATCATCTTGACAATTTCCAAATGTTTAAATCTCAACTTCTTTCCTTAAAAATCTTGAGTGTTATTACCCCTTTATGGAAAGTGAAAATTTTGCTTAACTACGCCTTTTTAAAATATAGGGTAGAGTTGTTTTTAGGATTTTCTAGTACAACAAAACATCGAACTTTTCGCTGCCATATATTTTTGGTAAAATATATTATGACTGAGTCTTTTCGTTGCCTGCTTTAAGTGATATCCTTCCTTGGACTGCGTAGTTACTGATGCATTACTGCTCCTACATAGCTGCAATCCGAAAGTCCTTGTTTCATACCCTCCTTTTGACTATTTTCATATGCTTTATAACAAAAGTGTAATTGTTAAGAACAAATGGCTAAGCACTTTTACGCTTCTCCATCACTTGCTTAGACCTCATCTGTATTGCAAACTCATGCACACATCATGCTGATTTTGAGATTACAAACAGAAGCTGGAAGCATTCGGCCTCCAAAATAACAGTGACAATTCGCAAAATTTTGAACCCATGCACATTGAGACCTAAAGAAGGGGACGCAAACGGAAAAAATTTACGCCTCACTAAACATTTACACCCATATAAAGTGCTAATTGGGATAATGCGCAACGTTGGAATAATTTATGAGTTCAATAACAATCGTTCACCCTAGGGTGCTAACTCCAAGGGCAGCCGGCTCGCCACAGATAAGAATGCACACAACGGATCCTATCTCTGCCTTATTGAACTCCATTTTACTACTGCTTCCAACTATGCTAGCTTTTCACAACCAGATTTGAGTCACATGACTTGCTAGTACTTCTCTTCCTGTTTTATTTCTATTCAAAACTAGCAGTCTGTATGATGGGCATTAAAAGCTGACTTGCGAAGTGCTAATTACAATCTCGCGTATTTTTATAGGTGCTTAATAATTCTATGAACAAAAGCTTTTTGATTCTCTCTCCTTATAATAAACGGCAACTCCAACTTCATTTTATGCTTTCGTGATGCAGCAGTTCAATTCGTTTAACATTCGAAAAATAGCTAAGTAAAACTAATGTATTCTAAAATATTTATTTTGCATTTGGCAGGGCTATAGTTTCCACAGAATCAAAACATTGAGTCAAAGGAACTTTCCAAGCATTACGAAGTTACGATTTGATCAAGTATGCTAAATTTCCAATGCTAAGGTTGCATGAGAACGTTATTAGTTTAGCTGACTTGAACTTGCTCAGAAAATTTGCCTTGAGGTTACTTCTAACAAACTTCGACGTAAATTGACACGGTTATTTAAACGAATGATTGCAGCGACAATAGTCAACCCATTTATTTTGAAGGAATTTTCCTAAAATTTTAACAAAATGAAGCCACTAACTCTTACTTAGCCTGACATTTTTATGGCTTTAAGCGCTGCAAGTGCATCAAATGCAGTACCATATTGTGATTATGAAATGCTGCTTTGTTGGTGAGCATATAGCATTCGACGTGGAGGGTATATATTAGAACGTCAAATCTCCGACCAGATTAATAAACCTACCACTCTCTTGGCAGTACACTTGGGTTCACTGCGAATTTCCTTAAAGACGTACACTTTAAGTATGATTGGGGACTAAAGCTGCATGACTGAAGCTGCGGTTGACAAAGAAAGATTTTACCTTCCTTTACTTCAAATATTAAAAGGATGAAAAACACAATGTAAAGAACATTAAAACAATTCCAAAACTCCACATTTTTACGCCTGTTTTTTTTGCAAGAAGGCGAAATTGGCTAGAAATTCTATTAACTCTATAAGAAATGATAGTGCCTCATATTTTATTAAAAATTTTGACTGATTCGTTTTGCTCAATGACCTACCAGTCCTTGCTAAAACACGAATTCATGAGACTCAATTATCATTTGACTTCACACCACTTTATAGCTGTTACATTTTAATTAAGTGAAAATCATTTGGATGCAGTTACCGCAGCTTTGTCTCAGCCTCTGTGTGCTAGTGAAAGTGAAAACTTTAGCATTGCCTTCACAAGCAGTTGCGTATTGGGTTAAAAGTGTTGAAAATTGAACAAATGCCTCATTCTAAGACCTAGTGTTCGGCGAGTACATATATGTAAAACCACCTTTCTGTGGAAGCCTTTCGAGGTAAGATCAGAATCTTTTGACTGAACCTCACTTCCTTCAATTACGTTCTGATAGTAATTTTAAACCGTTTGGCATTTCGAATTACTTGGTCTAAAATTCAAACCATTATTTATAAGAAAAATTAATTTGAGATAAACATTTAGGCGACTTTACTTTTGCTGCAATTACGTTAAGCGATCTTGGCCAAAGGTTAGAAGGGCCGCAAGACTTATTATTATTTGTTCTAGGGCAGAAACTTTGAAGCTTTTATAACCAAATGAGTTTGTGAACCAAGGGTACTATTGGTAAGAGAAACAATGAACATTCCGAAAAAAACGCCAAGTAAAGTTTTTAGAATTACATGTAACAAAAAAAGATTCAAAGCAGAAATCATTTTTTGTATTTTAGCATCCAACAAGTTAAAGTCCATTTTAGCAATGATCACTTTAGTTCCGTTAAGCAAAGTAGATTTGCTTCATATTCAAATTTACTGCATTTATTAAAAACGAATGTAAACGTCAAAATGCTAACAAACTGATCATACAATCAAGTGATCCACTATTTTTAGGTTTTTGACAGTACGCAATTTACTAGGGCAATATTTTTCATCATCATTGCTTCATAGTCTTTTATTCTGTGTGATTATGGAGTCGATTTTTATTAATACATAATTTGTGAGTTCCTTTTGAGATGGGAGTTTTTGAAAACATTCCAAATCTGTAAAAGTGGTCTGGTTCTCTGGATGGGAGAAACCCTAGTGGAAACATATCCAAACAAATCAAATGATCTGCAAAAAAATACTAAATAAAACTTTGATGAACGTTACAGTGAAAACCTTTTAAGCAGAAAGTGGCCAAGCAATTAGTTAAAACATGCAAAACAAAATTGCATTTTAGCTACTACTACTTGGAGATGCATTTGTTGGCAAGACGTCCTTACTCATCCGGTTTAAGGACAAAACATTCCTTAAGGGCAGCTACATTTCCACCGTTGGGATTGACTACAAGGTAAGATAATTGTTGGCTTTTCGTTTGAATTGTCGCTTGTTCTTTTTAAAATACAGAATTTCATTAGATATTGGGTTTTCGACAAAGATTCTCATTTATTTTCCTGAAGATGTTGACCTGGTTCTACTAAATGGAGCTCTTTTAGCAGCCATCTCACAGCAAAGCTCATAACTTTCTTTTAGGGTAGTTTGAGATTAATTTGCATTGTCAAGTCATTACTCACTACAAATGTGGTGTTTTTAAAGAAATATATTCCTCGCAATGGGCATCCATTTTTGATTTTGGTAAAATTAAACATTAAAGTTCATTGAGCCCTAATTGCTTCCAAGTTTATTGCCAAACGGCTGTGATGGACAACTGTTGAAAGTGCAACATAATTTGCGGAAATTATTCACCAAAAATTTCGGCACATTATTTTTCGTAGTAAAAGCCGTTTTTTGTAGTCAATAACAGTGGACATTCAAACAGCATTTGGAGGAGAATTTTTTTTAAAAAAGCTAGTGCTCTTCTAATTAAACTCTTTCTTTGCAGTGAAGAAGTTGTTATTTTATCACTATCCGATCAGTCGCTTGAGGACTAAGCTCTTTCAAAGCTGACACTGGAGAGCATTAAAAATGAAATTAATTTACTTAATCCACCATTAGGACCATGGAATTCTCTAAATTAAACGTAATTATGAGCCCTTATTGTAAGTTCAACTAAATATTTGCTTTCTAGAACTATTTAAAATCTAAAAGAATTTAAGAAAGTGCAGATTGAATCAACTTGGGGTATGGCTTTAGATCACTTTTAATGATCGAGAATTGTAACATAAATGCTGACAGCAAGCTTTATAAGGAGTAAATAGCCGGCGTTTACGCTATTCTGTATCACATTGCTATTAGCTCAAAAGTGATCTTTTGCATCAGAAATCATTTTCCTTGGTTATTGCACTTCAATGCATTAGCTTTAGCTTAGCATCTTTGTCACGAAATAGCGAAATTTATTAAAACAAACGGAGTTTTTGGCTGATGTTTTGATTTAAATATAGCCTAAAGAATGCCCTGAGCAAAATTATTTTCGTTTCTTGATATGATAAACTTGTAGCTGTTTGAGAGGATGACTTGAATAGCAGCACATAATTGCGTTTGCACGGACTTAATACGCAAACCAAATCATGATAAAAAAGGGATTAAAGCGTAATCTATCCACAAACCTTAAACAAAATGGCAAGTGAACTAATGATATTCGGTTCAATCTCACGGCTGCTAAAGTCACCAAAGATATTTTGCTTAAAGTAACTTAAACTGCTTAATAAGACATCTTCCGATAAATTAAACACTCGTTAAGGAAATAGATTAATTTTCACATTAACTTCATTGGGGGACTAACTCAGTGATTGCAAACTTTTATTTGAGAATCACAACTAAAATATTATCCAAATGGTACTTTTTAGGTTGCACGCAGTTAGAAACAGATGTTTGTTTTATAGATTAAATCTGAAATACTTTAGTTATAGTTGCACACGAATTAAATAGCGCTTATGCGAATGCTGGATGGCACCGCACAGCCTGGGGCATCAATTTAATAATAATAAACAGACGGTATCCACTGTAAAAATGATAAGTATAACAGAGGTTATGCATCCTATATGGATAAATTTATCATCAGTAAAGCTAAAAAAGAGGTTTTGCCTCAGGATCAATGCTCAAATATGGGACAGTGTACATTTATAATCTTTGACCTTTATTGACTCATCGATCTTGGGGCCTAGGGGGTGTTTTATAAACACACTTTGAAATGCATATAGCTTGTATAAATCCACAATTCTTAACCACGACCAAAATTAACAGTCCAGAAACCCTGCAAAGCTGACATAATAACTTGATGCAAGTGCAGGCGATCACATATCACACACTAAAAGCAGTGCTTTGATTCTACTTGGACATCCAATCCTATGGAAACTAGTCATGCGAGAGCACTGACAACTGCTATTTTCAAACAAACGTGGCTAACACTTAGTCTTTTGCATTTCAGACCAAGTTAATCAGCTGCGAAGGAAAATCGGTAAAGTTGCAGCTATGGGATACCGCAGGGCAGGAGCGCTTCCGCAGCCTTACAAAATCCTACTACCGTGATGCTGACGGTAGGTTTTCTTCAAATGTCACAGGCAGTCTTAAAAAGTCTGGTTGCGGAAGTTGTTTTAAACTGTACAAATCACCTAAGTAAAGTAAACACCAATTTTTTAATTATAAAACTGATTAGTGCATGTTTTTATAAAACTTTGAAATTCGCGCGCCTTATTCAGTATGAATAAAACGTTGAACAAAAATTTTCAGTGGCGAAGCATTTTATTTTAAAAGCATGGTTAGTCTATGATAGACAACACAGCAAGCATCCAGTTGTATAGATGGCGCATACACCTATTTCGAAAGAACTATTGAATAGTGATTTGTTAAGAATCTTATCGTCTGTATGAAACTTAGACGCTTGTACTTCTTAAAAATGCATTAATTACATACATTTTAAGCAGATACGATCATTATTATTTTCTTGGAAGCCAAATCTGGTAATCACAGCTTCAATCTATTGCAATTAAGTCTGTTTGTTCCTTTCAGCTGTAATGCTAGTATATGACGTCACAAAACAGGAGACCTTTGTCAATATCAAGGTTATCATTGTGTTTATTGTCGTATGATGTCTTTGTGTTGTTTATGCTGCTTCAAGCTAGTAAAAGGAAGCAGAAGCAAAAGACCAGCTACTCCTGCATCAGCGTTCTAGAATGTCTGGCAACAAAACTGACTGACTGCATGCCTCTGTAAGACAAATCACTTCCGGCCTTGTAAGAATGATCTTGAATGTGCAAGGAAGTAATTTCACACTTCCTTATTCGTTCACGGAACTTGCATAAAGCAGGATAATTAGTATTCACTCGCAAGACATTTTTTTAATAACAAATTCTTCCAAATAAAAAAATACCAGATATAAATAAACATAGCGAATTTGGCCTTACATGGATTTATTCCAAGAAAATCGGTCTTGATAAAATCTAATATTATTGATGTATAATATCCTGAGCCTTTGAAAAAGTCGAAATAATCCAAAATGGAAACCACATACTGGAATCAGCAAATGCGAAGATATATTGAAGAGGTTCTTTTGCAAATAAAAGACGGTTTCAAAAAAAATCTACGAATCTGTCCAAGAAAATAGTTTGCGAACTGCGTTCAACCTTTCTCTGTGCCCAAAATTTCAAGCATTCGATTGGCATGAAAGAATTGGTCATGGCTACCATAACTCCTTAACGCATCACATAACTCAATCAAAATTAAGAGTTTACTAAAACATGCATAAAGTATTGATGGTTTTGGCAACACTTGTAGCAGCAAATTTTTTTATCGACAACGTGTCAATGCGAAAAACCACTTCCTCTAAGAATTTGGCTCAGCTTAGTAAAGCTTTTGTGTTTGATGCCTTATGCTAGGCTTGCTTTTCTTGATTTCCAGTCCTGGCTGCACGATTTAAGTTCGCATGCACCGAGCTCAACAGTTGTGGCTATTGTGGGCAATAAAGTGGACGACTCGGGGAAACGCGTGGTTAAGACTCAAGACGGTGCCTCCCTAGCTGCCGTATGTTGCTACTTTTGTAATCACATTTTTAAAAATGATAATGTCAAGTAGCTGCAGACAATGATGACAAGCAATAGTGATAGACAGTTGCCCAAAGGTGTTTCCAATTAGTAGCCAAATTAAATTGACCCCCATCCACGAAGTTAGAACAAAAGTAAAAGAGATGGAGCATCCAACCATTTGTGTTTACTCGAAGTGCGGCCCAAAGCGCATTTTCGCCATTATAATACCTTACTTAATCTACTACTAGAAATCACAATTGCACAGTTTTGCCATTTTGAATGGGGCAGTTGAGCTCTAGGTGGTCAAGTCACTTTTGGTCGCCGTGTAATGCTATGTCTTTACCATATTAGTTCAATTTTGCAACATATCCTGCTTTTTCGATGTCTTTCGGTAGCACAGTAATACCTGTAAAATGATCCTTGCATGGATCGATTGAAAACTCATAGGTCACGTGAAAACACTATCTTGGAATAGATTCTACGTTTTTAGTAACCCAGCCACGTGTGATAAGTCCACTTTTGCCTATTTCACCTCCTAGGCGCATAATGGCGGCTAGGATAATTTTAGAAATATTTGCTCAATCACTTTGGGAAATTGGGTAAAATAAACGCCAAAACATTATGGCAATGATAGCAGTGAATAAACTAGCCAGCTTCTCCTACACACATCAACAGCCTTAAAGCTTTTGGTCGATAGCCTTTCCTGTACTAACAGTCTCTACCTGTTAAATTTAGGACATTTTTACGGATTACGCAATATGACTTGCTGTTAGTTTGAGTGGCACTGTAATTGTGCTGCCATTTAAAACGTCACAGAATTGAAAAATGTCACTCAGGCACGTGCAAACGTCCGCATTACATAACCCATTGATAGGCAGCATGCTTTTGGAGACATGTGAAGCTGCTAGGAGACTCGAGACAAATGTAACCAACCAAACTGCAAGTTGCCCTACGATAGTTAAATCCCTTAAACACTAAACAGGAACTGATGTTATTTTATTCTCCTCTACTGCCATCATCTAAATAAGCAATTACAGGAGTTGAGGATAAGCATTAACCGTAAACATTTCAAATGGTATCATATTAGATGGTTCAGATTTCTTCGACAGGAAAGCAATTTACCACTTAGCATCGAAAAAACCGAGCAAGTGTTTCTATGTTGCCTTGAAAAATTCCGAATGTTAAGATGCCAATGATTATTAATTGAAAAGAAGACGGTAGGCAAGACAGAGATAATTCAATGCTTTCAAGATCGCGCATTCTATGTAAGAACCTCCGCAGAAATGTATGCACAAACATCAGCGCTGGTGGAAATGTCAAATTTGAACTCAGTAAGTAACTTTGTAAAGCCACATTGTTTGATCTGAACAAAGTCGAAAAAATTACACAATTATTTTTAGCAGTAGTTTATTGAAAACTCCTTCTAGGAAAATGGGACTCTCTTTCTGGAAACAAGCGCCAAAGCTGGAACAAATGTTGACTTCGCCTTTCTTTCGATAACAAAGCAAGTTGATTTGCTTTTAATGTTTCGTAACGAAAGAATATGCTGTTTTCAATCAGACATGCAAGTGGAAAAAACCCAGCAAATTCTTTTAACTCATTGCGAATTCTTTGGATTTTCATTTGGCGAAACGCAAAAAAAGCAAATACCGGTCTTTTAATTACAAGGCATCATTGTGATTAATTTATATCACAGTTTATTAAATCGTTTTATGAACTCCTGATGGTTGCTAGGTTTACGCCGTGGCCTAAATTAGCTTGTCCATGAATGCAATGTAGGCAATTCATTGGGAAATACAGTAAGCTTCTGCGAATCTGAAGCACGATTGATGCAGCTGCCTTGGAAACAAGAACAATGGCAAAACACCCATCAAATCATTAACCAAACTTCGCTTCTCTCCGGTGTAGCCATATCAATGTACTAATGTTTTTGCGAACATTTCCAAAATAAGTCGTGGTTTTGCTTAACACAAGTTTACTTGTATGCCACTTACACTTCTAGTTACACCACTGCTAATTCTAGCCAACTAGTGGATTCATTACTCTAGGCAGGACTGGATGCATAAATTACAGAGACTATTTCATATGTTTTTCTGTTTCAGAAGTCTCATTCATAAGCGGGAGACAAGAAGTGTAGATAACTGCTTGGGGAATTCGGCCAGGAAAAAGGAATGTTCGAGGCAAATTTCGCGTGCAGACGAATCTGACACAACAAGGAAACGGCTTGTAAATTTGATGAATTCGTGTTGTTGAGAGATTCACCTTTCCCTACTAGCCAAATTTTCACCCTACTTTCTGCTCAAATACAAACTTTGTTCTTACCTTCGACCTAATTTTTTGGATATTTTTAGCGATAGTTTGTTTAATCTAGTCCATTTATAAAGATTCGACGTAGTTAAATGTGAACAAAGGCGTTCCAGTCGGTTTTAAGACGTGAGATTATTTGCGAGATTAGCCATCTCGCTACATTGCTTATTGGCAGGTTTTCAAAGGTTGCGTATTTTAAAGTAGACTATTTGATTTACATCCTTTACTTAAAACACGAAGATTTAATTGGATGACATCTATTGAGTTGGTTTTTTAGAAAATCTTTGACTTGACTGATTTTGTAGATTTACTGCGGTAGGAGATGCGTGAGAAAGGTTGCTTGGTTCTAGAAGTGCATCAAAGATCACAATGGTATAAGTAGAAGTCGAAAAAGTAAAATTAACCACCCTATACTTGTCAGCGCTGGTACAACGCGTTCATCATGAATTAGTTCCCAAGGGAATACACGAGACAGGACTCTGTTGAATCGCATACTTAACCACGCAAGTAGAGTGGGCAACCCAGTGTTGAGAATTTACAACCCTTTACCCCACTTTCACAATGGCTATACAGACAATGATTGGTGATGAATTGTTCCTAATTCCTTGTGATTGCAAAGTTACTCAATGATCTGATGCTTGCATGAAATGCTCATTGGAACAGAAGGCAGGTAAAAAGGCTTTCAGCTATCACTGTTTAAATACGGATTTGGCCTGTACAAGTTAAAATAAGTGGGCTTTGTTGGAGGCGGCTTCGTCAAATATCTTCAAAACTCTTGATGACTAAATCAAGCAGTTGAGTATATTTTCACGTATGTTTTAGGGCTGCATTGGACATGCAACTTGCCACTAGAAATGTACAATGTTCACCTAAAGCCAGTTGCGAAGGGCCTATCCTTGATACGAAGCACATAATTCACATTGGATAATTATTTTTAAAGTTGCATATTTATTGCCAGTCATTTCAGAAAAGACAAGTATAATTCAGTCGTAACGGTTAAACATGCGTAGCGTCAAATTTTAAACTCGGTAATATACACGATTATTGCAAAATATTGTAGTCATTTAGTCGCCTTTATTGATTGGGTGAGGTTCCAAAATTCAGAACTAATGCTTACACACAGTAAGCGCAGCGTCGCTTTCCAGCTAAAGAGGATAGCCTGGAGTTTCTATTCTCCAAGAAGACAATTTATGACAAAACACAGTTCCGTCTTGCTGTATCCACCCCTTGCCTCTGAATTTGGAACTCATGTCTGAACACATACTGGTGAGGCTTATTTGCTATCACTGTAGGTCTGTACAATCTCTAAAACTATTTTTAAATAAGCTCTCGAACAACTCTCACAACTATGTTTACTACTTTTTTTAACTTCACAACAACTAATCACCAGAAGGCAATAAGTTTGACCATAATTTGATGGACATGGTCCAGCATTCTAAGGGCAAAATCTAAAACCAAGATGCTTGCAACACTTCTATCAGCTTTTGTTGGTCGATTAAGTCTGCAGAGTACCACCAGGTCCAGTTGCACAAAACTAACTAGAAGTATTGGGTGCGTTCACAGACAACTTGTATCCTTCCCTTAATTTCAGCCAAAATATGTAATTGTTCTTGTTTACCCTGATTTGTTAAAGTCCACATATACTCCGATCGATGCGAATATGAAACACCTTGCTAAATGGTGTAGAAAGTTAGATCAAATATTACATTCGGTGTTAGAGTTGACGTCACACTTTACCATCCTCCCTAAACAAGACAAGAGCTAGAACCTTTAGCTCCCATGAAACAGTATCACCTTCTCCGCCTCCCTGATTCTAAAGTGCAAATCTGCCCATAACTCGGTCGTGAGACATAAGAGCTTGCGTAGTCTTCAAAGATTGCCCTCTTTTTCACCATCTGACTACCTTTGCCTGCTTTTGATGAAAGAACATTAAACAACATTGAAATACGCCAAATCTGGTTAGTATATGACATTTATAATTGCTTAGACTTTGATAAGAAACACTTGAAATCATTATAGTCCCCGGGTCAAACAGGTGAGGGATGAAGTGATGGGCCTCATGGTGGTATAACATGGGCAGCAAGTGGATGATTTGAGGGCTGTTTCGTTAAAAGACTAAAGGTGCTATAAGGTAAAACTGGTAAACTGCCATACAGGCAACATGCGAATCCACTTGTATGGCAGCTTCTACAGTTTACTAAGTTTATATTAGTGCAAGAGACATGTTTTTTTTCACTTACATTAAGCATTTTATCAAGAAGAGCCCTTCTTGAGAATTAAAGTTCTGATCACTTTAGTTAAATGCAACTTTAACTCCCTCTTCCGCTTTTAGTATCTGAGGGTCTTGGCATTGAATATTTATGAAGCACATTCCTGGGTAATCCATAATATTGTTCAGGTTGTTTTATTTAACCTCTTCCATATCCACCTTGAACAATGCGTAAGAGTCTCTTGCAAATCTATAACAGCTGTTGGATTAGGCTAACTTTAATCAGATCCAACTAAACGGGGTCCGATTTGAGTGTGCTGATTTAGAAAGTGTGCTGGATTAAATTTAGTAGGAGTGAGTTGGGTGGAATGAAGATCGCAGCAACTGCTCTTGCGCAACAAACATGAGCAACAGCGAGTAGCTGCCTTCAGTTTGACAGCATCGCGGCTTCTTCACTGACCTTTACATATTTACTGCCGACTTAGACCGGTGCACTAGGTTGTACAATGTACAACACAAGGTCTTGAGTCACAATTTAGCTAACTAGAGAATCAATCAGCTGCGTTTAGTCAAATCTGATTAGGTCTTTTTATATTTGAGGTTGACGTGGCAAAAATCAAAACACTGGAGAGGCCTGCCTATTTGTTATTTGGAATAAAAATGAATTTAACTTGTTCGTGTTTGGTGGGTGTTGTAAAACAGGAAAGCTCTTGCTAAAAGATGCTTGGAATGCCAGTATTCTCTATAATACGAGACCATGTTAATGCGTTAAAATATTTTAAACAGGTGGAATGTATGTTAATCACAAGGAAACGAATAGTGCAAAAAGCTGAGCCTGTAGAAAAAAGCGAAATTAAATATCCTTTGTGCAAATGGCCGTCTTAAGAAGTTTTACTAATTTTGGTAAAAGTTACCTGATAATGTTTGCTAATGTGCAGCTTTAACGTCTCCTTGCCAGTTGGCAAAGTGAAAACACTTAAAGACTGACTTTCGTGGCAAGTATCTTTAATAAAACGTGCTGAAATATATGCACCCTAGACTAACTCTCAAGGCAATCATTACAGAACAGGCAAATGAACTTACAAAACTTAGATCACTTTAATTTGCTGGAATATTCATTGTTCATATTACTTTGATCCTAAATGGTAAGAACACGCAAAGTGTATGGTGAATGAACACAATTATTTTAGGGATTAAAATAGTAAAAGCGATAATTTTAATTTTGCAGTAATTCATAACTTTGGTTTTTGCGGAAGATGTGCCGACACGTCACAATTCCTTCTTTTCCTTTGTTTTATTATGTGATCAAATTCTATCTAACGAGCTTTTTAATGAGTGCATAGTATTTGCCAACTAGCAAGCTAACGTATTCCTATCATAGAACAAAATCCAACTTATCTTTAAAAGATAATTTATCAGTTTGGTTGTATCAATGATTTCTCATTGCAGACTCGCCTTAATATCTATCTTATAAAAACACCATCTTTGGGTTTTATCATGTTAAAACACGGTTCCTATTATTACCGATATCTCCAGTGCTGCAAAAGGTAAAGTAAGAGGAGGAGCTTTGCCGCCAGACCTAGTGTGCCCACAAAAACAGAAAGAATTATTACTTCAGCAGATGATTTCATCACTGTTTTGAAACAGTGCATCCCATAATAGGCGGGCGCATATTATAAAAGGTGTCAAAATTAAAGTTAAGACGTAGTGATTGCTTTGAAAAGAATGTTTTCTCTATCGTAGGTAAGCGTTGCTACTATTGTCTTCACTCTATGAACAAGTTTTTATCTCCCACTCCTATGAGCATGCTCGTTATTCACACGGGTCTATAAGTTTACAGAGTTCATTGCTGAATACAATGAATTTAATTTCAAAAGAAAAGCATTTTTTTCGCATCAGTAATGCTCTGATTACTTCTTCGATTTACTTTCACAAATCCATTAACCAGGTGGTGACTGAAGAAGGGGTCCGATCTTTAGTTAGGAGATTATATTTTCGTGAGCCAAGACAGCTGTTTGTCTTGCAGTTAAGGTCATATTCTGTGACATCAGTGCATTGATTGGTAAGGAGAAGAAATCTTCATCAACCAGAACAGACATAAATGAATGGAGGACCAGAAATCTACTGCTTGATGTCGCAGAGCCCCACCCAGAGTAGTTGGCTTGACTTAGTTTGCCAAGAAATAATGCAAATTATAAACTGGATTTCTATGGTTTTCATTAACCTAGTCTTTTCCACTGAGGGCTTTCCATACCATCACAATGCCATATTAGGGGTCACCGGATTTGTGGGCGCTAAAACTACTGCGCGGCCTTGTCCAATTAAATGTCGTGCCTCATCTATGCTCCCATTAATTTTGACTACCTTTCAGGGCAACCAAGAATGGACGTTCTCTCAATTTTAAAGCGATTGAAAAGTGATGCCAGATATTGTATTGAAGTCAACATGGGAGTTCCTGCATGATTCGCACTGTAAAGTGGGTGTATGTTTCCAGTCTGACCAGGTTACTTTTAATCAACAGAACGCAAAATCAGGTTAGCCTTTTATGTATTAAATAAAATCAAGTGCTTGTAGGGTGACGGAATGAAACAACTGGAGGTAATTTAACAAACTTCAAATGAGTGGGAAAAGGGACATTTCTTATCGAGTGGTAATAATGAAAACCTCACTGAGTAGACGCAAGCGTTTGTGGTAAAGGTTCCAAATCATTGGGTACATTTTTAATCTGAGACCAAGGAAATACTCCGTGGTACAATCCATTTCCCAGACAAAGTTAAAGTCGCCGCTGAATCATTTCCAGACTGGTCGGAACAGCAATAAACTAGACATTTATTTTGTTGCCTGCTACTAAACACTGACACTAATACAATTGTGCAGCATCACCATCACATATGCATCAAGCAACAGAATACAGGCGAGATATTGTATCATCAGCACGCAAAGACCCGTTCCATAAAGGCGGCTGCGCATTTCATCTGCCGCTTTGGCACTGCATCGTCTACATGATAGTGTTTACTTCTCATGCAGTCACTACTCATTTCTACAATGTAAACTCTGTTTGTGAAGAAATCATACTTGCCATACATTTAAAAATAAATGGTAATAAGTTTGACAACGTTTAGGAGCTGGTAAGATTAAGGCCTGTTGTGTTGGGGCTAAACATAGACCAAGGCGCTTACCCTTGATCTTAATGACAAGTTCCCTGTCAACTAGGTGCTGCCTTTTCCCACAGCCTTTCACTGTATGTTATGTATGGTTTGGCATATAAGTGTGTATTTTGTGAAAAATGTTATATTTTAACTAGCCGGCTTGGATGAGATTCGCCTGCATTGTAGCGAACACTCAAGATCCACAGATTTAGGCGTGTGCTTGTAGGCTTACGCCCTAATAGATTTAAAAAGCTTTATTTGTTAATGGCAACAATATTGCTCATAGTTTAAAGTTCTTTACTTCTAGATGAACTGCTGGATGACTCATTTGGGGTCATTAATATTTTTGTAATCAGCTAAATGTTAAACTGCCTGTTACCTATCCCACGATCCACTCACATTCTATTTCACGCTTCACAGTTGCGCTTCACGCTCCTTTTCTGATCATTGTGTCTGCATTCTTTGTGTGAATACATTTCGGCGACCAAATAAGTCCGCCTAACGCAACTCAACTCGGTATGCAGCGAAACATTCTTCAGAAACAGATGAGACTAAGCGATAATCCGGTCGACAGCGGAAGACCTCCTACCTCAAATCACAGAGGTGGCCAATGACAGTCTTTTTATTTTAAGCAACCAACCTCCGACCGCATCATCTACATTCCGCTGACGAAAATTCCCTGTGCGACCATTGCCATTACGCAAGTTAACAGCTTGAATATCAATAACAAAAATCTTGAATTTGAAGCTATGATCACAGAAGCGGTAATGGATAGCTCCAAGCTACTCGCTCGGTCCAGATAAAGCCTTCACTAAGTGGAATTTGAGGTTATTCTGACGTCTTGTTAAAATCATACTTTGCATGGGTAGACTCGATGCTCAAAACAAACGAAGCAAACTAGGCCTTTTAGGTAGCTAACTGGACGGTATCACTTTCTACTTTTCCTAGGGTAAATTTCAGCGTTAATTTGTGAGCATGTCTGCAAATTTTCCTCATACATTCATGCTGAAATGCTTTCACTCAATACTTATGCATAAAGCAATTTATTAGAGGCATTATTTAAACTTTTTGATTCCGTAACTCAAAAGAGACATATTTGGAGTGAAGATTTTTAAGTTTTTCTTGGTTTATACAACATACTGCTGAGGGGACAGTTCTAAAACTTCATTTTCTTATGTTACCAAACAAGGCTTTAGCTTGATAACCATATTTTTGTGGGATAAATTTAGGTCCACATCTGCAGTTGCCGCATAGGTGATTTCCTAAATCAGTAAAGTGTGTTTCGTAACACACTGTTGGGAAGAATTTTTAGCAAATATAAACATATTCACCACACGTTCTTACAATAGCACGTGGGCTATTTCAGGCGGTGGGAGCATCTGGCTCCCAAAATGGCAACATTTTTGTTACGCAATCAGAAGAGCCTGTTTGTATGTAGTCTGCACATTTCACCATTGCAAAGCACCCACTAGTAGGCGGCATTGATTTCAAGAAGTAACAGGCGACAGCTTAGTTTGATGCAAAATCTAATTCTTTCAGGGCAATCTCGGCGAACTACCAGTAGTAACCTTTACACCCCAGCCTTCTATCTCCTATGCTAATTTGGCATAAAATACAATAAACTTTTGTGCATGTGCCATGAAGGGTACAAAAGAGGAGTTTAAACTCTACCAAGAAGTGCGAAAGTTTGGGAGTATTCCCTGCACTTGAGTAAATAGGTATGAGGATAATGCTTTTGCTGTATAATGCGGATGGAGCACCAAGTCTTGTATTTATCGCGTTTTCTAACGCAAGTTACTAAATAACCTCAAAATGTTAGTTTTTCCCATAAATCCGAAACTAAACGGTGCTTATTGAGATTTTTGGCTGGTTGCTCGCATTTACTAAAACGATAAATAAACTTATTTTTAAAGGATATGATCCCAGATTGATTGCTCTCATTTATGACTTTGGAGTTCTAATACCTGCTATAAAACGTGATTAGTTATTCCAGAATATCCATTTTTTGCTGATTGTAACAGTATTAAAAGTTATGTCCTAAGTCCTCTATAAACTGTTCAAATCGAAGCAATGTTGATAACAAAACAAAGTCGTTATCACAAAGTTGCATGGGTACCCTTCTTAATGCCCATTTTTATAACTCTTTTGCGGTAATCATGGCGCTTTTATAAACACTGCTGAAGAGTGAATGTGGAAGAGTAATTTTTGAAAGGTGTAACCAAAATGAACAATTTTGATGCCAAGGCATTAATCGTATCCCCACCTAATCTAATATTAACCAGAACTTATTGATATTTGACCTTGTTACATTGCTCCTTAGGTGGAACACCTAATGTTTTATGGGTACTCACTTAATCATCTCAAGCTAATACTTTACCTCTGTCTTGCCTTGTTTTCAAATTTTGCTAAAGATTTTTTGTTGAATTTGTGCCACATTTCTGTGAAAGACAAAGTTAGGCCCTAATCGCAGCCTCTAACCTACACTTTGCCAGTTTTAAGGTAAAATCACAAATGCCAACTTAAATATAGAGAAAATAACCTTGCTTACTGATTGTGGCACTGCTAATGCTGGTAATGATACATGTTTTTATGACTTTCTCGCTTTTTATGTATCAATGACGTTTCGAGTTTATGGAGGTCAAATTTAGCTTGATGACTTATAAAATGCACTTCAAAATATTTTAAATTAAACTGAGTTGCTGATGCTAGTAGCATTTTGGGTGGTAAAATACTTTACTAGCTCATGGTTCACTTGAGCCTTAACATTATCTTATGCATTTTATAATTTCTAAGTAACGGTGGGCGGTACAATACTGCTTTCTAATTGCTTTTACACAGCTAATTATTTCCTTCTACTTACCGATATGCAGGTTGACACAGGATTTCTTTGAGCAAATTTTTAGTGTTCTTGAAACATTATCAACACCTTCAATGGTGTCGATTACAGTTTAAGTATGCTAAACTGAGCCATTGCCAAGGATGTGCAACGGCTATGGGCAAATATGTCGAAAGTAATGTGAACCATTTAAGGAATTTTAACAATTGGTGGAGTTCTGCTAAGATTGTACGTGTCTTTAAGGAGCCTTTAGGCCATACACAGAATGCTACCAGTGTGTGTTCAAATGTTCAGCAAAAGTTATCCACTGGATTGGTTATATTCGGTAAAAATTCTATCCAATGGAATGCATGTTCTGTTTTGAGAATGTCAACTTTACCTACTGCCTCCATTTCACCTTCATTACCTATTATTTTAGCTGACCTACAATTTATCAGGACTCAAATAAAAAGTCGAATTCTATATTATAGCCTCAAGCAGCATAAACGCTTGGCGTTACAGGTGTAGGTGAATTTGGGCACCAATCATAGCCAGATAACGCCCTATAAACAAAACTAGGCAAAAGCCTTTACACTTCCATCCACTCAATTTGGCCTAATATGTGGCACAGCGGACTCGTGGATAAATTAATATTTCTTTTAACTAATTACAAGTCCACACAGAATGCCTGATGTCTGCTGAAAATCTTTTCATTCTGTTTCCAGGCGCATCACGACCAACGCAAATAATAAACAGCGAAAAGTGTGCACCACCCTTGCTGTTTCATATTAAGAGTCCACTTACACTCAAGAAATAAATGTAGAGCAGCTCTGTTCCATTCTCTACACCTCACATACCCCATAGTGCATGCGTACGCACATTGTTCGGCATCTCGCTGGGCTCGTATGTGGTGTTATACATCCTGCTTATCACTCTTTAACAAGCGAAAGGCAATGCACATGGAGGTTGGATCTGATGTTACTGTCTATTGTGTGAAATCCATACACTTGTCAGACACGTTGATAATCGTTAAAACATATATTTAAGAACTTCAAATCCAAAATTTGCCTTCGAAAATCGCATTTCTAGCAATTACACCAGCAAAGTTGTTAACCGTTTTGTAAGCTTATTGTTTGCTCGCAATTCACTTCACCTTTGTTTAAAATAAACGGTTGCTTGGTGTAGCCAAATTGCGTTGTAATTACTACCAAATTGTATCACCTTACAGTACTATGAATGCTCAGCTCATTGTCGGGGACTGTTCAAAGTAAAACCCTGACGCTGGACAGTCATTGGTGACCTCAGCATATTCTTGAAAACAGCCCAGAGAATAAAATTGCAGTGCATGCGTGTAAGGTGTGAATCGCAAGGAAATCGCTATAGCGACCTGACCCAAAGCTAGAAAATTCGGAAATTACTAGTAATGGATTCTACTTGGATATTCATAAAATCTTTGCCTGTAACAAACACCATTTAATTTGCTTCCCAACGAAATTGGTTGAACTTATCCTTTTACAATACTCCAAAGAATACTGCTTAACGTATGAAGGTGAGATTTTGTTATTAGGGTGTATGCCAGTAAGTAGGTGCTAAAAAATCTGGGCCTTTAGCATTTGCTGGATGTATCAACAAGTCTCATCCAAACAGATTCATCGTAGGATCCCACTTTTCACGAATTACGCGCTTACATACCAAATCATGTACAAAGTGTAGCGTAATTTTATGGGAAAGTTTTCATCCCTTATTCAGCATGGTTTGCCTTCTGGATAAAGAGCTCTTAAACGCGAGGAAGCTTGTGTAAATCCAATCATGTTCTGCCGCTTAATTCATTCACTCAAACCGCTACAAGGTTATCCTATCAAGGGGCAAAAGTTACTTTACCCAGGGCATTCCTTAGTTTATATTTTGTCAAAATATTAACCAAAAGACAGCATTTTTAGTGAATTTGCTTGTTTTGCGATAGGATGCTGAAGCTAAAACACTAATGGATGATTGCCAATGGAAGTGGGTTCTGATACTAGAGAATGCTTTGTAGTTAATAATGATGCAGCACTGATCAATACAAAGACCAACTGCTTACTACTTGTGAAGCTTTGGTAGTCCGTAGGTTGTAATTACTTCCTTAATTCATGTTGCAAGCCTTGTTTATTATAAAAGTGGCTTAAAGTGCGGCTGAAGGATGTGCCAAAAATAAAGCTCTAGAATCTTGGAAAGTGTAGTTACAGTAAAAACTGTTAACTTTGGCTTTGTATTTATTTTGGATATGCAGAGGTACTTTTGGATTATTATTCGGAGCAAAATGTGACCGCAGCACTGTGATAAATACTCTAGTTGGTCCATGTTAGGCCCCAATTCGGAGACAGCTTAGCAATGTTAAAGTTCTGCAATCCATAAAAAGCAATATTTTCACCATGGGACACATTAAAAAACGCAAGCATTTGTTTTAACAACGATTTTCACCTAAACTTAACTTACTTAGAAGCAATGCTTTCTAAATAATTTCTGGACCAAACCAATTGTTTTATACCGATAAAATGAACCCATAGCTTTCCGACAGCAAAACTTATTCCATAAACACATTAGTTGCTAAAACTTAGTAACTGTCGGATGTTATAAAAATGTTTGCATTATAAAGGATAACTTACACAAAGTAGTCAGCACTTAACTTGCTATTAGTGAAATTCACTTAAAAACGCAATTTAACATGTTTTAAGTAAATTAAATGCGCAGTGGTTGGATAGAGGAATGAAAAAGGTACTCACTTAGTGCCACTCACAAAACAACCTCCAGACAACCACCAGAAAGTCAAATCAAAATTCTGCATTTATGCTTGTGAGTTGTCATATTCGAAATTGTGTTTGTTAATTAGGGCTATATTATTAAACCTATCTGTTTAGATTTTCTATCTTTACCATCGATTTTAGCTCCTACACGTGCAAGGTACTTCTATAAGAAGTGTCATAGCTACATGATGAAAACTTGGGAAAGTTCAATTTCACTCTTAGGTAACCACAGATTTTAATAAGCTTTGATCGCAGTTACGATCATGGAGCACACTAACCATCAGGCTCACGTTACTTGATTTAGCTGCAGTCGACCGGGGCTAAGATATACCCCGTCTATCGCCCAATTACTTATGGCAACAAAATATGCCACTACTATTGCCAACAACTATTCAAATATGGTAATCACTATAAGTGAAAACTTTTAGGAAATCACGGTGGAAAAATTATAAAGCCCTTTGTTTTAAGACAAAAGAGTTAGGATAACCTTAAATTAAAGAGTTGTCAAAGCATAAAATTTACACTCTTGGCATCCAAAAATGGTCGGATGATAGAATTTTCAGTAACTTGCTCCAGATCTCATTAAAACATGAGAAATTTTAAAGTGATTGAGGATGCAACCAATGTGCATGAATATCTAACTTGGTTTGTCGTCGTTTACAATCATTCTAAATCGTGATGAAGTCCAATAGCCCATCCCTAATTTAAACCGCTTCAATATTTGCGGGAATTTATAAGACTACTCCTAACCAAGTGCAAAATTCAATTGAAAATTCTTTCTTTTTGTATATTTGGACGAAGAAGTCTGTTTTATTACTTTGTTATGTAAAAAAGCTACAAATTGCGTCTTCTAAAAAGACGGAGTAATGAATCAGTGATGAAAAATGTAGACATTTGCTGAAGTCCTTCGCAAAATATGTTGGTATCTAAACTTTCAGAGATTGACAAAGTGACTAATGAGGTAAATGCAATAAATTGTCTAATATCTATCCTACAAGGTATTGTGTCATCGAACAATAATTTTCTTGGAGGTAATAAGAAATAAATACTTGGAAAGATAATTTTACCTTGACCGCAAGAATCGCAATTGCTTCTAATGTAAATGTTACGATTGCATTGGCTTCAGCATCTACAAGTCTAAGTATGACTTTTAGAAAGAAAGGTTTGGGCATAAGCAACGTGTAAGAGAATTTTATTTTAAAATAGCAGGATAGGGTTGCAGGCATACCTTTAGGATCGGAGTTGTGCTAACCTTAGTTGAAGCAGAAAAAGATGACATGCTAGGAAGTTATTTTAAACTTATTTTGCAGCTTTGAGTCCCTAAGAAGTTTGTAAGACAGGCTAACCCCGAATTTAAATTTTATGGGACTTTTGTTTTTATAAGAATATAAATTATTGCCAGCAGTACGTTAAAACCATCAATAATTTGTGCGAATTTTTGATAAACACCTGAGTATGACCGAATTAACTTGAACAAAATGGTTATAAAATTTTAAATGCTCCCATCAATGTTCCTCACTTAGAAAAAATCACATTTACCCCAACACCTTTGAAGAGTGCATGGCTTATTTGGCTTAAGAATAGGTCCGTTTGTTTGCAGGAAAGCATTTGTTTACTTACAATTACTTCTGTTGATTTGAATGATTTTCTCCCAAAATGCGCCTTTGTTCACCCAAAGTCAAGCGATCTTGGGTCGAGGTAAAACCTAATTCCGCCATCCATTTGAGTGGTCTGCAGCAACACAGTGTTCACAATAATGCATGCCATTGCGCAATCACTAAGAGTTGTGCAGCTAAATGTCGTTCAGAAACTTATAGCATCTATTTGGCGTCACTATCAAAAAGCAGTTTAGCTAGATTTACACATCCAGTCCTTAAAAAGCTCACACCCAATGAAAGTTTCAAGACAATCTCAAAGGGTTCAAAGGCTTTGATCCATAAATGTTTTTTAAGAGGCATTTAAGTAAAGAAAGCTGTGAAAGATGCAATTCAAAGAATCACCCAAAAATGGTCGTCCTGGTGCACTGACGAAATTGCCCATTGCCTTTCAAAATGAAAGCCTAATCTAAAAAGTCCATTTATCATTGCGTACTGGAAGAGGTTAGTTGTCATTAAGCACTGTACAATTTTACACAAGACTCAAGTAAAACAAACAAATTCCTATCATCTAGACGGTTCTTGATGTGTATGAAATTTCCTTTGTAAAAGTTAATAGTAGATCGTGTAAACTTCAGTAATAACTATCTTTTCAAGCTAACGATTACATTTCTAAATATACAGTAAGCAAACAGTCATACTTTACAAGGGCTTAGAGTAAAGGGACACAACCACTAACTTTGTCCAAGGTGGATTCACTAGAACAAACTATTGTAAAGCAAAGTTTTGTGTTATATACCTGTGTTTTAATCGTCTTCTGACCATTTGGTGGTAGTTGGAATTTAACTCCATGATGAATACCACACTTTTGTATTGCCATCCCGCTTCACCATTTGTACTGCAAACACTTACAATGCAACTGTTATTATTATTGCGGGGAATAGTTTCGAAGCCTATCACACCACCACATCTATGGGTTCGAAGACGAGCATGCTGAATGATTGCTAGGCTTTTAACAACACGAACTAAGACTATGCTTGGAATTGCTTAAAATCAGGCAGAACATAAACCAAGAACCGGCTGGACAGCAATGACCTCAAACACGTAGCCACCCTTGAAATTGATCACCTTTTTCTGCACAAAACTCCGTGTTTGTGGTGTGATGGGATACAGACCTTACCTTTGCTAGGGATTAGGGCATGCTTTGTTGGTCAAACTAGAATAGAAACGCGAACACGTAAATGATTCTACAATGCCTTTGCCCTCCGAGTCTTGGGTGAATAGTACATAAAAGGTTTGATAAAGTTTGGTTGAGAAAAGGAAACTAGAACGAACAGACCTTATGATAAAGTGCAGTGTGTCTGGCTGAACATCTTCATAGAGGAAGTAATTTGCAAATACATTTTCAAAAGTTCATATTTTGATAAAACTAATTTGTTTTATGAAAAGCCTCAACCAAAATATCTATAAATTTTTATTTACTTACCAAATTTTTCTGTGACTTCTTGTCACTTATGTCCACTACTAATGTCACTGCTGAAAAATACTTGTTGGTTAAAAATAAAAGTGAGGAAAGTTGAACGTTCAGATCGAGTTAAAATGCGACTCGCAGCAGCATTGAAGAATTCTGCAGATGCTAGCAGTTAGATGCTACTGAGTCTCAGCACTCCACCTCTTGCCTGTTTCGTTTAATCGCAGTCGGATACAGCAAGCTGCCTGCTCAATATTGCATGTTGCGTGATTGTTAGTTTTATTCAGCTAACCTTAATCGACGCCATCGCGTTTTTATAAACACAATACTTTGCCTTTATTGGGCATATTTTTTTACGGGGGCAAAGTACCTATAGGAGAGATTAACCATGTCGGCCGCCAATGAGTTTGTGAACTAAACAAAAACAAAGCTATTTCTCCTCCGCTCTCTTTTACCTCTCTAACTATCATGTATTCGCCTAAATTTCGTGGACTTCTCTTGATTAGGCGACAGGAATTACTTAACAAAAGCCTCATCTATTGTCGGAGTCCACAAAATTTGAAGGTAAGGAAACATCAAACAGTCTGCGCTGCCTTTGGTTCATCAAAAGGATTCAGATAGTTGATTAATGTACAATTCCTTTTTGATGGCACCATAGCCTACGCAACATGCTTTGACGAAACGAAAAGATCTCTGTCAATTTTACATTGAGTTTATGTGATGCATGTTAACCCACCTTGCACTTAGAGAAATGAACGGCCAAATGTCAAAATATGAGTAAAAATAGAGGGTCTCCTGTAAAATCATTCTTTTCTTAAAAGTACGTTTCACAAGGACCTTACACAATTTGATCAAACCCCGCCTTATTATATGTATGATGGGCATAGTTATCGTAAACAGGCTCCATATTTGCACTTCTAGCAAACTCTACGCTTTTGTGTTTCTGTAAAACAAGCTCTATTAAAGGTTTCTGCCGAGTTAAAGCAGTATTAGTGTTTGGGTTGAGTGCAATGTTTCTTTCGCTGAATGAATCAAAAGCTTTCGCAGATAGCATAGAACAATCATTTGTTTAAGATTGAGGCAAAAGGCTATTTGCCAAATGCTCTTTGTTTTTCGCAACTGTGTGCTATCTTGACAGTTCCAAGCACCGAGAGCGCAGGATGCAGTGAAGGTTATCCGACAATGACCTTCTTGAAGCATTGACATAAAATCATCATATTTAACTTAACCCATTCAAACCAACTTATGACTTGGTATTTTCAGTAAACTGGAAATAAATAATTTGCATTAAATCAGCTTCAACATTTTTGCAATCCTAAGCGTTTTCAAGCATTGACACTTAATAGCAAATTTATGACCATTGGGTACTTGTCGTATTTATGTTGAGGCAGTAGTCTGTGTGTGACTTGAGCGTCTAACACGTTGCAATCCTTCTTAACTGTACACAAGTAAATGAGTTGTTTAGTGCGTTCTGATTGATTTCGCAGCACCCAAATGACCTCAGAGGATAGCATATTTTGCCATCCATCTCTCGCTCCATCCATACATCTCTCTGTTTTAATATCTATCTTTTTTCCTTCTGTCAAGCTATCTCTGTAGCGTCCCGAGACTCCCTTTAAGGTAAAAGAAGGCATAGTATTGGGGCAGAATATATATTCTGGAAACAGAGGGCTTGGGGGCTGTTGGCACGGCCCAAAGGCCGGCCAACCGGCTAGTACAAGATGGCCACCCAAGTGACCGAAACTGGTAGTTCGAACAAACAAAGTATTACACAGCCCCTCTCTTCTTTCGAGCGTCGTCCCCGACGCTCCCCATGGTCAGCCTCCCGTGTCAGCTATCACAACGTAATCAGTGCTGCGAGAAGCACCCACGAGCTAACCGTGCCAGTCATCGAGATTCGAGCGCATGTCTTCTTGTAGTACCATCAATTCTGCGTAGCACTCGGTGCAGCAAATGCGCATTTCTTAGTCGTCCTCTCCCACGATGATGCGGCCCAGTGAAAGATGGGGATACGAATCCAAGTTTTTGGACGAATGAAGGCACACACAACACATATTGTGATTCCAGGCTTTTCTGATGCCGTGGAAGAAACGCAAGGGTATCGTAGAACCCTGAGCGAATGGGGCAA
>MIEF01007833.1:0-16813 GCA_001870725.1 Taenia solium | reverse complement strand
CTTTATTTAAGAATACAAGGCGGTTAATAAAGTCGATCTACTGGGGTTGTGACTCCGGCTCAGGCGGGGAAGCGAGCTCTTCTGCGGCCACGTGGATCTTGTGTTCCCGCCTCTCACCGTCTTTTTAACACATATCACTCGTACGTCTGCACAGAAACGTCACAGGAATCAATTCATTTTAAGACAGAGCTGGTTAACAAAGTGCCTTTAAACACCAATTAGAAGTACAAAAATTTAAAATCCTGTGTAAAGACCTTAAATCAAGCATTAGGTTTTGTAAAATGATAGTAAGCCACCTTCGTTAAAATTCAATCTCTGATCGAATAAGACTTTTCAGAAATAGAACATGTCAGCAAATAAAATCTGGTGCCAGACTAAAACGCTATATCATTTTATGCATAATTTATTGCTTAAATTTTATTTTTAGCTAAGTGACTGAGAACTAGTATGCTATGGTTGCTTGTTTATCTTTGCCAAACGATATCTAAAATACCTCGGTCGATACAGCCACCCTTTTGATAACGGTAAATGCAAGGGAAGGGTTGTGTTTCCTCATTTTTTTGTGTTACATTATTAACCAATGAGTTCTGTTCCACCAGCACCATCAATTCTTTTTCCATTCAAGCCAAAAAAGGTATTTTTTGTTTTCTAGTCGACACTTAAGGTCATGCTTGAAGATACGTACTGCCATAACCACTGTCGAAACTGCATTCTTACTAACTGCCCTTCCCAAGAGTGCCCTGCTGTAAAGTGTCCCTTGAATTGTGGCTATCAAATGCATGCATGTAAACTAGATGATCACGTCAACAACATTTGCCCTCTTGCCGAAGTTTCCTGCATAAGTGCCTCATTTGGTTGTCCTCGAAAAATGCAAAGGCAATTCCTCGGTCGTCATCTGTTTAATTGTCCTGCAAGTATCGTCCATTGCACAGCCGAGTGGAACCGCATGCCTAGGTATACACCTTGTTTAGGTTATTTTATTTATTTGATAGACTTCTTGGAGAAAAGCGTCCATTTCTTTTACCACCCGCTTGTGAATGCTGCAACAACAGTAGTGCACCTTTGACTCGGCTATCCAACCCTCGCATGCAGTCAAATCACTCCTGTTTACTCAGCTATCACACAGAAAAGTTTGATCTTGCTCTTACTGCCAGAGACCAGGCGGTTCTGGAAGCAGGTTCTAGAGTTTCCGACAAAACCAAAGGCGCATTGAGAAGCGATTTAACAAAACTTTATCCTGCTCTTCCAATGACCTCACCTCTTTACAATGGGTGAGTTGTTTTTGCTTTTATTTCGGATTTCGAAAGTGTGTTTATGGTTTTAGTAGATGGGTCCAAATTTCCAACAATATCATCTCCGTTTGCTGTGATTCCTGCTTCACCATCTGGTTTACCCGTTTCTGATATCACTGATCAAAGGTCTTTTGATTTTGCCTCAACAAGACCTGAAAAGATTTGCTTGCCTAATTATTGTGGTGCGTATATTTACCTTATTTCGTTTTGTTAGGAGAGAATTTTTTGTACATTTATCAACATTCCTCTTTGTTGCTTTATTATTATTGATACTAGCATCCAAGTTCTTATGTCAGAAAGTTTGTCTTCGTATTATTTGGCTGATGGAGTTCTTGACTTTGACACAGAGCTTCACCAGCTAATTTTTCTGTTAATAGCATGCATTAATTTTTTTGTTTGTGGATCATGAGCAAGTCTTTGCTAGATGTTTGGAGTAGTGTAAACTTTCGGCACAATTCCGTGCCCCATCACTTTTCAGCCATCGACTGATTGAGTCTTGATTCATTCCTTAGTATGCGCCTTTGCGTTGATTTTGATAGAATAGCATAAATTTTGGCTTTTTACATCTGTCACACAGTCATTTATGAGGTTCCGCTGCTAAAACCTATTTGCATTTGGAACCTTATTTATTCGAAAACGTGTTTACCCTTAGTGACACTAGGGAAGTTAGGCTTAGATTTTTTGGAAAAAGTTGGCAAGAAAAGTTCATCTTGTGTGATGGAATAAGGAGGAGGATGTACTTCTACCGCTTGGTCCAGTAAGCAACGGCGTTAATGAATGAAGCAACGTTGGGAGGGCGAGGGGAGGGGTATGGAACGGGCACTATTGGCGCTACCGATAAAGGCAAACCATTGGCTTTGCCGTGAAGGTCAGATAGCTGAATCCAACCAATCTCCATCCTGTTTTCCTGCGTCAATCAGCGTTTGCAGGTTTTAGCGTGCGTAACCATTACCCCCCTTCCTCCCAAGAAAATTACAGCAAAATTACCCAGAAGATCATGATGAGCATTTATCATTTAATTAAGGTAGTGTGCATTCTACACAACTGCGCCAATGCCCATAATTTTTTGTCAAATTTGCTTCTGTGGTAAATGCATCGTATAGCACTTCAAGGTTTTTAACAATCTTGTGATGCCGGGTCCATTATAGATTGGATTTCTGAACGTTTTTGTCAAGTTGTGTTGATGCAGTCTCTACTATTCCCATTTTTGTCGCAAAGCGTTGAAATAGCATCACTTGTGTTATCTTCACCTCCTGTCCTTTTGCAGTAGACCTTTGAGGGCCAAATCATTCTAGAACAGCCTAAAGTCCGCTTCATTTATCTCATTTATATGCCATTGACCTCATTTTGGTATGCGCTACTCCTGGTACCCAGAAATTTATAAGTTTGTCAGGATTCAACCGTATAATGTGGTCAACGTCTCCCATATCCTTTTTTATCCCTAAGTTTCCTAAATCTACGCGTATGTGTAAAAGATTTGCAACCTTTAACCCCTTGTGAGTTAAGTTGGCTCCACTCAAATCCTTACCTTATTGCATACAATCACTTAGCTTGCTTTAAGCTAGGTATTTGATGCATTAGTACTAATGCTCCACTCTAAAATCTGGTACTTTTGTGGCTCCGCGGCTATGATAGGGTCATCGGTGTCTTTTCCTTATCCTACTCAGTCCAGTCAAAACTATCGCAAAAACAGAGGCAGTAGCTAATACATGCATCAACTCTTAGTTAAATGAATTCAATTCTATAACGCTTGCATTTTAACTTAGCTTTGGCATGTCAACCGCTTTTCAACGGTAGGACCACACTTACCAAACCTTTAAAGGCATTGATTAATGCGTTTGATTCTACTCTTACCTAAACCCTTTATGTCTATTTTGGGATGGGAATGCTTTGACTCAGTTCCTTGTTTAGACTAATTTAACAGTTGGTTCCATTTAGAACGAAATTTAAAATTTTGCTACCTGATGGAACTTTTTTTATTAATAGTATCCGCTTGTAATTTGTTCGTGCAAGTCGTTTGAACCCCACTTTCATCTTCTGGTGATGGAGTCCAGCTTCCATTGCCTTATTTTTGAGAGCCTCAAGGCAGGGAGACAAGCATTTGGTAGCTAGGATCTTAGGGTCATGTAGGGTTGCTCTTAAAGTACGTAGTCACTTCATCTTGGAAGTTCTATTACTTGTGGCTCATTACGCACAGACCTCGTGTAGCATTTTGCTAGCATACAGTGTGCTTAAGTCACGAGGTATTTACTGAATTCCACTTTTGGGCCGTTTAAAAATACCTTTAGTGCTTCAAGTAATGGTAAAACGCGGGCCGTTGGTACTCACCCAGATCAGTGTCTGCATTGGCTTGTCATTTATTCAACCCTGGTGCGTTTCAGTTCAATTACTAAGTACGGATAACTTAAAGGGCTAAGTGCAAATGTCATGTATTTTTTAGGCAAAAATTTTTCTCGATGATTAAAAAATTTAACTTGAACAGCCGCGATTGCGTAAATACACATATAGAGTAGATTCCACTTTTCCTAGGGAGCCATTTTTGAGCTCTTTAAGGTGGAGGTTATTACATACTTTGCTGGTGGACCTTGTTCCAGTTGCCGAAAGTCGGTTACTACGACGCATAAACTCTATCAAGTATGTCCAATCGTCTTATTAAGCCCGTTTAAGTCACATATGTTCTCAGTTCATGTTCCCTAGGGGCATTTTGATAAGTCATCACCTTGACTGATTTTTGTGGACCAAATCTGTGGCTTATGACAAATGGTAATCAAACAGTCGCAATTGAAGAATAAGTCATGGTCAAATAGGGCTCTTCACCAAGCAATTCGCTTGAAGGCCCCAACTTACATCGAGGCAATGGCTCGTTGCTCTTTTTTGAATATTCACTGACGACTAAGGGCTGTCTTTCTAGATATTATCTTCGATCATGCTTGGAGGCCTCAAAGTTATCAATAACTTGTTCATTTCATTGGCAGAATGGAATTTCTGAAATGAACCAATAGCCGTATTGGTGGATCATCCAGTATGATGTTAACTTTCTTCATACTAGAAGTTTCTCTTTTCCTAATACTGTAAAATTTGATATTCCGTTGCTGCAGACGAGTCCTACAGCAGCAACACCAGTAAGAATGAAGAGGGGAAGTCCTTTTCCGCGGCAGTGACACCCGCGCAACTCCCAGGGGAGATGGGGGAAGGAAAAGGCAGAGACCATGCCTTCGGCGTCGACTCCACCTCTGCCACTATCGCTACCTCAAGTCCCTCAACAATGCGACTCTCCTCTTCTTGTCCCCTCACCGAGAAGATGTCCTGGGCTATCAGCGATCGCAGTTTGCAGGTTTGCAGGCAGCTCCTTCCCTTTAACCACCTATAAGACCATTCACGCGCTCCTTGCTTGCTTGATTTTCTTTTAAAATATATCCTTGAAGAGGCGATCATAAGTCTATCCACTCCGAAACCCAATTGGGGTTGGGTTTAAGGTAAAAATTAAAGCTAAATAAAAGCTTTATTCCACCGCACTTACCGCACCGTAATTCCTCGAGCCTTCTCCTAGATTCCAACACGAGAGTTCTGGGAGGATGTGTGTATCACTGGAGGAAGGACTCGGCTGTCTAGTAGAAATCTGCGGCGATACAACAGCTAGCGCGGTCATGCGTTCATTTAAACAAAGTACCAGGTTACCAGTGTCCATTTGAAATAAATATTTACTAGCAGCAAGTGAAGCTTTTACGTCAGTGTCAGATCTTGTCAATGTAAAATTCAGTATTTAAAGCGCTATTGGTGCTTTTGATTAGTATGCGATTGTTTACAATGAAGGTTGAAACAATGAGCAAGAGGGTTGTTTCCCCTATTTCAAGTTTTAAAAATTCTTGCTTTATTTAAAAGGCGTAAGTTTGTAAAAATGCCGCATTCGCGACTTTTCCTCTTGAAGACTTTTTTGTTGTTGAACGGATGTTCTCAATGGGCAAAATAAAGGATCCTTTTTCGGCAAATTTACAGTGAAATATGCTGATTTACCCGCTGCAAACTCAGTTGCTTCCATCCGTATCTGTACTTTGCTGTTTCCAAGCCTATAAAGTCTTTTTAGAAATTTGCCGCTTGAAAGGGCATTGGCAGAGCTTAACTTTGCCTCAATCACGAGTTGAGTATAGCCATTATGTTTGCATACATGACTTTTAAAGTTAGTTCTTTCAGCGGAAACTTTTCGGTGCTGCTGCCATTTACAGAGATGGATATGTAGTGACTTGATCTATTGTTTAACTGTGAGTTGACTCAAGCTGTCGCTTGTGTTCTCAGTTCCTACTTCCGCTCATCGGCCGCTGAGAATCCGATGCATTAGCACGGTAACTCTGGTTCCTGTGGCTGAATAATAAACATCCAAATGATAAAAGAATGTCTGGGGGCCATTAGTGTGGCCTGAAGCTCATGTCTCCTGGTGGAAGCACAAGCCTCGAAGACCTAAGTGTTTGAGTAGTTAAGTGCAAAGTTGAAAACAAGTGTCGTAAATGGGCTTCACATTTGACAATCTTTACATTTTCTTCCACTTCTCATCTAACATTTCAAAAGTTTCAGTTTTTGGTTTACCTCCTTTCTCATTTTCGCGCAATTTTCGTTGCTGAAAACACTAGTGAATGTCATTAATGGAAACCAACTTTTTGTGATTAGTGTATTTTAGGCGTATCTGTGGTAGGATTACATTGATAGGGTTGAATTTTGCAGTGTAGCGGAAAAGACTGCAGTTCAGGATGAATGGTTTAATCTTCTCTCTATGGGTCTTTTTCATTTCGCCGTCACTTGTTGGACTCCTCATTTCGTTTTAAATAGATCACAAAAGTGAAAGTGCACATTCATTTGCTACATGAAAGGCTTAATTAATGGAATCATTTAAAACTTTGTCCTTTCTTGGGAACCTGAGTAAATTTCAATCAAGGGTACTTTTCAATGCCTGCCACCAAAGTCCAGTCATTGCTAATTATCCATTTTTTAATGTTAAACCACTTATGGGTGGTTTTTTGCAGCACCCTACTGCATTTGTTCCCTACCTTTAAAAGTGGATGGATTGATCCAAGTAAAAATTTCGAATGGTGTATCTATCTAGACCTAAAAGTTCTTTTAAAATAAATTGGAGAAGCTGTAGGTGACCAGTATGTATTATTTTGGATGGATAGGTAACAAAATGGAACGTTTTTTCTTCAGGTGGACTGCCAAATGGAGTTTTTCCCACGCTACGTACAGAAACCGCCAGCGATGTACACGTTCCTCTGTGCCCAGGACATTCCACGTCGTGCCTACGCGCGCCACACTCTGTTACACTCAGAGGCAGTGGTTCAGGTTGACTACTGGCTGGAGCAGCGTTGCCCTCTTGCTTACCTTGGCTGCCCTTTTTCGGTGGTGCGCCTACGGCCAAACTCACCAGCCGCCCATCTTGCCTATATGCCCACTGTCAATGCCTTTACTGTGCGTTACACCTCCGCTAACACCTCCGATTCGAGCTGCGCTATCTCGACAACAAGCGGGGTGACGTCAACCTACTCTCCTGATGCCACCTCTCCCACCAGCGCTGTAATCTCCGCTAACTCCGCTATTGCCTCTGGAGCCCCCTCAGCCACCGCTGTTGCCTCAGTCTGCCGTCTAGAACGACTGCCTCTTCAGGTCCTCAAGCGAATCATTAACATGCTCGATGAGGTAAGTCATTCCTGGCTTTGAAATTCTGTCACCATTTCGACAAAAAGCAAACTTTTTTATCATTTATGTGATTTTCACATCTTTTGACCGTTTCATAGTGAGGACTTCTTCATCATTAAGCCGAATCTCTTAGATAACCGAACAAAGGTTACCTTGAATCTGCAAAATAATTTCCCATAATTAATGTCAATTTCAACTTTCTTGCTGCTTGAACCGCTGTGCATTTTAAAGGGCATCAAGTGACCCCCCATTTCTTAATTAGGGAGGTTGGATCCCTTTGAGAAGCTATCGGCACTACTTTTTATTTAAAGCAGTTTATTTAAGTTCCTGCTTTCGTAGGAGGCAATTTTTAATCGTAAATCTGTCGGTTAGCAAAAACTCTAATGCGGAGTAGAGAGAAATACGGCGTTTTTTGCGGTTATTGTCGCCTACTTTTCCATGACATCAATCAGGTTAAATAGTACCAAGAATTTTTGTCAAACCACTTTATAATCAACAGTCTTTTTAAGTCACATGGATTATTCAACTCGTCTTGTTTCGCCGCATTCCGCGAATCCGCCCTCTCCAATTTTCAATGAGCAAATTTTTTTAAAAGGTTTTTTGCCTTTGGGGCGGACAGAGATGCTCAAATCACGTCAGACTTGACGAATATTTCATTACACGAAGGTTCAAAGTAACATTTGTGCAACTGTCTACAAGTTGGAACATGCAATTACGGACATCTATACCCTAACCCCTGTAAGATTTCTTGGACAACTGCTATTTATTACGTTACTTTTTGATTGAAGTAGTTCTCTCTTTGGCGTGATGATAGCTATACGTCCAGTTAACTCGATACATTCTGGACGGTTCTAAAAGGGGAAAATAAATCTGCATTATGCAAATCAAAGATAAATTTATCATCGTTCTATCCACCTCCTGTTCATAAAGGACGCATAAGGATGCTCATTTCCTTCCGATTTAACGCAATTAAGGTAACGATTTTCGCCAGCATTCACGTCAGGATGCCACTTCGTATGCGGAACTGAATGGCATTCTGCTTGCAAGTCAGAACTGGTCATACTTAATGCATACTTAGCTCCTTGAGGGTATGCCATTTGACACAATATTTGTTCCGTCATTCTGTAGTTGTTCCTTTATCCGTTTTCCATGGTCCTTCTGATTCCAATTAACTATAGAGTTTTGTCGTGGTAGAGATTGGAGGCTGAAGAGTTCTCCTTATTCTTGAGTCGAATTTTTTTATACCAACGTAGCATCATAGAAGGTAACAGATGTGTTGCACACGTCCCAACTAGCTTTAAAAGTCCTGCTTAAAGTTCTCTCTTCGTAGTATTTTAACGACTGACAGTCGCGAGACATTTAAGTGTTAAGACGACAACGTGGGTGACGTTTCGAAGTTTCGCTTAACCAAGAGGATCCTGTGTTGGGCTATTATAGATTTTTGAGAGCACCTACGATTTTCTTGTAGAAATTCGAAGGGGCACTGGGTCATTTTAAGCGTTAAGAAGACAGTTCGAAGCTTAACAGTAATGGAAGTGTTAATTGGTAAGCGGCAGTCAGTTTTTTGTTGTCTTGCATGATAGATGAGATTTCTGTGGAACGATTGATTCTTACCCGTGACGTCCTTTGCTAGGAGGTGCTACCCAGGCAAACTCCTCACTTTGTTCTCAACTTTCTAATTGCGTTAGAACATGTAAGGTCGCTTTTATTTGTAATCTGACTGTGATTAAATGTGAAAAGGCACAATTCGAGAGGCTACAAATTTGCCTACTATAGGGCAACTGGTCGTTGCAGGTGGTATTTATTCATACCATCAGATTATTCCTTCCGAACAATTTCACAAATTCACCAACACTGCGGAAAATATCATCTGAAGCAGGCTTGGAGACAGATAGCATCAAAATGTGATTTTACAATCCTCCAGAGCAGGATTTGAAGAGGCGTATTTGATGGGATTTTGTTCCCCCAAATTCAGCTTTAAAGTGAATGCATTTCCTCCAAAATGGAAAATAAGGAAAGGAAATATTTGGTCCAGAAAAATGGGCTAGATAGATGACTTAGTAGCACCGAAATAGCAGACGAATAGAAAAGCAGACTGAACGGTACGACTAGATCTTCCATTAAAGTAAATAAGGTAGTCGGACTTTGTTTGTGGGCAAGTGTTTTGAATGGCAGGCGACAGTCTACGAATTCTGAAAAGGAATAGGCTAGTCATTACCATTTGCACCTCTATTCCAATGTTGCAACGATCACATTTTTGGTGCTGATAAATGGAAGCACCAGGGATCAATTAAGACGTTTTACGGTCTACTAGAAAGTCTAAAGGCTCAGGGTTCAGGTGAAGAACTTCATGCCACTGTTGTTGTTGTTGATCACAAAACGAATGGCCTTCTGCTACGCCTCTTCATTTTTAGCCTTAGCCTTAACGTTGTCTATCCATTTGCATGTATTTTAATCGGTTGATGCATTTATAGGCAGATTTTCCTTAGCGGAAGAGCCGCGGAACGCCCGAATCTTTATACGAATAGGATGTTTTGAGTTTTTTTAGCTAACCACAAAAGATGATAAATTGAAAACGGCCACCTACCTGAGGATGTTATAAAGCGTCTCAGCTTGTCAGTCAAGAATTGGCCAAATCTTTTTTTTCCTTTCGCCATAGGTGAGTTTAATGAGTCTGTCTAGAGTGTCACCTCAGCTTGCGGAGGTGTGTCGGCGCTCACTGCCCTTGCGGGGCATCGTGACCCCCGTATGGCAACGCAAACCGCGGAGGGGCTGGCGAATTAGCGGTTTCGTGTGGAGTCTGCCCACCTGTGGAGAGCCGGTGCGCTGTTGGCGCATCACCGATTCGCCCGCCCCCCTGGGCACACAGATAACACGCCATCTGCACTCCGAGTGCGCGTTCTACGAGGCGCTGAGGGCGCAGCAGCCCTTTTGTCTCTACAATCCATCGGAGAAGCCACCCTTCCTCTCGGGTGTCGAGAGGAAACCAGATTTTATCTAATCTCCTTACTGCGAAAGTGGTACTTGTGATATGATTGAATATACTATTGCTTGTAATTGATTTGACTTATAAAAGCAGAGGAATGAGGGTGAATACAGTGAGGTTCGCTGCTCTCTCTGTGTCGTTTTATTGTTAGGGTAAAAGCTTACTGTTTGTTAAAAATTTAAGAGCTCTTACCTATGTCTCTTATGTTACGTTGGTAAACCATCCCACTGGGGACGATATATGCCGCCTGTGCAGAACACCGGGTGGCCATGCCGCCTCATTACCTTCCTCTTCACGCTTACCTCCTACCATCTGCCAGGTCAAAACACAAACATTGCACCCCAGCTTCAAGCTACTTTACTTCCAAAATTGGGTTACGGGTTATTGTGTGGCTTTGGGCATGTGAGTTAGCTAGAGCAGGAAGTAGTAGTTAGCAATTAATAAATTCAAACAAAATCTGGTTTCGGGTGGAACTACTCATCTCCGACCAACAGCTTGCTGATGCACACTTAACCTTCGTGTGGGACTGATTGTACAAATTATTTTAATGGTGGTAATTCCCAGGTTTCTGCTCCGAAATATCGAATTCGGAGCAAAATTCTTCGATACGCGTTACGTCCGCTACAGAGTTTGGGTCATATCAGGGTAGGAAGAGCTTACGTTCGACTAAACAAATTTGCAATCCGTATAGCAATTTGTCCGTGGAATTTTTAGACTTATCAGTGTATTTCCTCAAATCCTTTCCCGAGTTAAAATAGCCATGATAGAACGGAGTATGTGATGTTAATGAGGAGAGGGTCTGGGGACACATATTTATCGTGGTATAAAACACTTAATGTTATCAAAATGATAAGCTACTTTGTAGTCTCCCATGCGATGCCGAACTCCAAACAATCTAATTTTTCGAATGCAATTGTTGGAAGGGTTTATTTTATCCAAAGCGAATAATAGTGAGATTCCCCTAGGGCTATTTGGCATTTTTCAAACTATGCACCTAGATAAACGCTCCATTTTTTCCTAATAAAACCAACATTTTTCATAGGTTTAAAACCAACTTTCTTACAGTCAAATATGGCCTATCGTGTCTTGGGGGAAGAGCGTAAAGCACATTTAGCAATGTAGTCGAAAGCATCAAAATTTTCTCATTCTTAAATTTTCGCGCTTTGTACATTTCACTTTTGTTAACAATTTTAGTTTTAAAAGTCACAATTTTAAAAGATTACGCTGTAATGCCTTGTTTGTTCGAAATGTCGGTTTCGGTCACTTGGGTGCCCATATTGTACTAGCCGGTTGGCCGGCCAGCCCCCAAGCTCCCTGGTTCCAGAGTATGTGTTCTGCCCTAGTACTATGCCTTCTTTTACCTTAAGGGAAGTCTCGGGACGCTACATGCACAATCATAGCTAAAGCTGTTTTGTAGTGTGATGGATCCTAAAGGCATGTTTGTGCACACTACAAACACGAAGATTAAACTTTGCTCCTTGCGAAATAAAGACAAAACTTGAGCAACTGAGTTAGAAGTAATCCAGAGGTTAGTTTTGGGCTTGGATACTATTGAAAAGTCCCTCAGCCTCACCAGATATTTTCAGCTTGCCCTAGGCTTAAGCGTTTGCTCAGTCTGCGTTGACAGCTTTTTCGCTTCCGAATCTGTGCTCACGCTTTCAGTGTTGGGACTAAATGTCGGATAGCATTTTTAGTGGTTTTAGATACCCTTCCATATATAGCCATTGTATTAAAGATTGTTTCCCAGTAAATCGTTTTTCCTGCATTCTAAAGGCACTCTTCTATTCATTGCTCGGATGCTCTTATGCTTCGTTGTTTTTCTTCACCTCATTTTTACCCGCATGGCAGAATTCGTTCGATGTGTGGGTGATACCAAAGTGTTACGGGAACGTTTGATTGAATGTTTTGAGGGGTTATTTCAATCTGTCGATGACGTTTTTGTTCGAAACTGTTTGGAAGCGCTGCGTGATAATCAGTCCAATTTTTATGATCGTACTGAGTACGTCAGAGAGAAACTCAACACTGGTTACTGGCGTGATGTCCCCGTCTTTTGGCGTGAATCGTACTCCCTCCTACGCCTCGCTTCTGTTCTCTCGTGTTTATCTGCTTCAAAGGATGGTAATGATTGCGACGTGGAGTACGTAATGTGGCTGCTTGATGATGCTCTTATCATGGGTCACTCTGATAGTCTTTGTGAAGCGATAACCAGTCTTGCCAGTCAGGCCAACGCTTTTCTTACTGAACACCTCCCCGTCAGGTCCTTTCCGGTTCATTATGCCGACATTGACTTCGTGTCGCCGGAGTTAACAAGTTTCACATATTCAGGTGAGGTGATTTCAGAACTGGAACGTGTTCATCAACCGTCCATTGCTGAATTCACCAACATCCTTACAGCTGGAATTCCCATCATCATAACCGGTGCAATGGCTCACTGGTCTGCATGCAACAAAGCTTCTGATCACTACTGGTCGCCGGCGTACTGGTCGAAGATGGCTGGCTATCGCACCGTTCCCATTGAGGTAGGCTCTGCATACACTGATGAGTCCTGGGGTCAACGCTTGGTTACTGTAAACCAGTTCTTTGAAACTTTTATCCTTAATCCAGACAAAGGTCAGCCTCTCGGGTACCTAGCACAACACCAAATTCTTCTGCAGATTCCTGAGTTTGCAAACGATGTGGACATTCCTGAGTACTGCTACACTGGTGTAATAGATACGAATTCTCTTGAAACCATGGTTGATAGCAATATATGGGTCGGTCCAGCTAATACCGTCTCACCCCTCCATCACGACAGCGATCGTGCTAACTTGCTCTGTCAGCTGATAGGAAAGAAATATGTCAAGTTGTATAACGCAGATCAAACAGAGTTTATCTACCCGCATGTTGAGAACTCCATGCTTTCCAATACCTCACAAATCGATGTTGCCAGTCAGCAGCCGGATTTCAACAAGTTTCCCAAATTCAAGCAGGCTCGTGGCTTCCATGGTGTTCTTCGACCTGGCGAAATGCTTTTTATTCCACCGCGTGGATGGCATTATATTCGTTCTCTTACTACTAGCATTTCCATGAACTTTTGGTGGTGTGTGGATGATCGCTTCATTCCTCCTTGGCCTGAGGGTTATAAATTGTGATTGTTCTGTACACTTTGGTATCATATTTCTTGAATGTAATAACAGTGCTTGTGAATGACTACTGTGCTCTTGTTCATTTGCTTCAGTTTGTCAAAGCATGTTGACTGACAACTGGCAGACACATTACTTGGATTTTTCAGATCCGCTAAAATGAGCAACCCCCGATCCAAGGAGGACAATTCTTTTGATCTGGAACAACAATTCATTCTTCGAATGCCCGAGGAAGCCGCTCGATATCTAGCCGAAGATATCGATCTTGGCGTTTCTTTTAAGGTATACCGGGTTGCTTATTCACCCCTTGGGCTTCACTTTTGAATTATCCGAAGTTTAAGGGTTGCGGATAGTCATTAGTTGTTCCATATCTTGGTTTCATGTTCCGCTTAATGTCTTTAAGGACAATTTTACAGTGGAAATGAAGCCAGACATGCGTCACTGCATAGTGCGCTACAATGGCCAGGTATACCAGGGTCGAGTGATGGATCTGCCGTGCATAATTGAATCGCAGAAGACAACGGATAGGAAGAATTTTTATAAGACCGCTGACATCTCCCAGATGATCATTTGCACACAGGACGATGATGGCACAGCTCCGATTCGAGGTTCTGCTGCTTACCTCGCTGCGCGGTCATCGCATAATCGGCCTCGACCAATCAACACTTATGGGTTGGTCCTCTTCAAACAGTGTGTTTTCTACTCTAAAATGTGTGCTGCACTATTCTGATTTTTTTTCCGATGAAATCGTAGACGAGATAATCGGGAATTCCAATATCTACATGGCATAACGCCGCCGCTAAAGAATGTTCTTCGGCGACGTTTTCGCAAGACTCGAAAAAAACGATCTGTGGACATGCCTCAAATTGAGAAAGAGGTGAAAAATCTACTGAGAACTGATCTCCAGGCAGATTGCGTCACGTGAGTTTCTTCGTGGAATTCCCACTACTTTGACCAATAGGGCTTGCAAGGCCTGTATTACTCTATCGTATTGGAATGTGGTTGGAATTCATGGCCGTTCATCCGGTATTCTCCTGTATATTGTTGTCATTAGTCTTCTACGGTATCTGCTGTGGGTAAAATCTTGGAAGTTATCTTTTAAAGCATTTTATCTCCCATTAAAATACAAACAGAGACTTGCCTACCCCTGGCGTTTCAACTTTTTATTTAATGGAGTGTATGTCGCTCCACGCAGTGGATGCAGTGTCGAGACACTCTTACCTCGACTGCAAAATTAAAACAAATTTCTCAGACTCGGAATTGTTTTTTTTTCAAAAAAAACTCACCCGCAATTTGATCGGGTTTACGCCCAGCCTTTCATGCTGTTTTCCATCCTTCTCTGATTTTGCACAGAAGTTAACGAGTCTAAAAAGCATTTGGAAGGACACGAAAGAGTATTAGAGAGACAAAACATGGTGGTGTGCAATTTTTGTGGATAGAGCACTGGATGACCGGAGGACCAGTTCAATTGCTTTTTAGGATAGCTCATTGGCATGTTGTACTTTGTAGAGTCTGCAAGAAAGCATGCGATGTAGGCGGTCCTCAGCACATCTGCTGTATGGCGCCAGTTGAAAAATTGGTAGTGGAAATGGACTAAACGACTTGTTTCCTGTGATTGACTACAAGGTGATGATGCATTGCCTTCAGGAAACTCTTCTATGCTTGATAGTAATGAGACACAACGCTTTGCTTTTACAGTAATTCTAATAAAATGTCGGAAAATTTCGTTAATTTCCATGGCGATCGATGGAACAGCTACTTCAACGGCGAAATTCTTGGTCATCAGGCAAATGGGCGCCACATACACCAACAGCAGCTGACAATAAACTTCAAGGAATGTCAATTTTCTCTCCGCTTCCTTATACGTGTATGAATTTTATTCCCATTCAAGGTGGCTAAATACCACTAAAAGATGTACGGAATCTTTTAAGCAATTATAGTCTTCAGCTTAGACTGAATATATTTTGGAACAATTTAAAGCTTAAATAATTATGGGCCCTTTTAAGTTCTCATGCATGCGATCGCTTATTCTTCACTTAAAGGGGAAGGTTAACTCCGTGGGTCTCCGTTTATTAAAAGTTGGGGCTCCTTTCTTGTGCTCCCATTCTGAGGTTCTTGTAAACGTTCATAGGAAACTATTCGTCGAGGAAGTCTATAAAGCCAAATGCTAATAGAAGAGACTATTTGACGTCCCGCTTATAGATGGGAGGTGGTTTGGAGTGAACCGCCAAGTCAGACACAGCCTTCCGCAATCGGTGGGGAGGGGGCAGGCGGTGAAGGCGACAAAGCCCCAGCTGCGACTGTCCTCTCCTCTTCAGCCTCGGTTACTGCCCTGGATTCCTTGCATAAGACTCTCTCGGACACCCAAACTCTCGCAGACATCGACGAGGAGGCGGCTGACGACACTGACGATGGAGCTAGTGAGTGAATGGGTTGCTAATCGCTTTATGAAGTCAGAAGAATGTAGTCACAGATGCGAAAATGGCAGCAATGTCATTAAGATAAATTTCTTCAAATCTTTTATGTCTTGAACCTAGTTTTGCTCGCTTAAATTGTTAAATATGTAGTTTTTATTGTAGTTAAACCATTGAGCGATAAAGGGATGAGGAACCTCGATGGGTGATTACAGTGGCAGAGAGATGGTGTTTTTAAGGTGGTTCTTCTACGATCATGCTTAGGGTTCATCGAGAATCGATTAACCTATGGTGGGCTTCATGTCTGCAATGAATTGCTTGTACAGTCAAACCCGATGCAAATTGTTTTTACTGCATAACGGCTTAAACTAAACCTCTTCATACTAGCATAGGCAAATTTGTGGGAGTGCTACTGTCTTTCGTTGTTTATGCCAGTCAGCTGTTTACAAGCCAAAGAAGTAATTAACCCGTGCAGCCTCGAATAAATTGTCTCAACACCCGAGCAGCAATAATTGCCAGCTAATAAAAGGTTTACCTTGGACAGTTGGACCAACATCTTTCGCCCGACTTGTTTTAAAATAACGTTGCCCTATTTCGTTATGCTACACTCTCATTCTTTTGTACACTCAGCTAATTTATGATAAAGAATGAAGTTGGCATGATATGATTTCAAGACACATAGGGTAAATTTTTCAACAATAAGGTTTCGTCGTTGTCCTGTAATGGATCTGAAATGTTCATCTTTTCAATAATCAGCAGGCCAAATAATTGTCTACTAACTTTAATTCAGCAGCTGTCGTATTACAATCGCACCATCACATTATGGGGATTAAAAGTCCTCGAATAAATTTGATATTCACGACATGGACTTCGCGTTTAGCATTGACTGGGATTGGCAATTCATGCAGTGTTGTAATCAATAATCATTATGGCATAACTCCCCAGTGTCGATAACTAAGGTATAAAAGGTTGGAATCATCAAAAAGACCTGCATTTTCACTAGCTTGGCAGACTGAGCTAATACGTAGCAATCTGTTTCTGCTTTTGTTGGTCCCTTTTCGAAGCTCGTTACATCACGCAGCAAAATTAGTTTTCTTTAGTGCCTACTATATGATGCTCAGCCAGTGACCAAATCCAATCGAAAATCAGGCTAGTGAAAGATTTAATATCCAACTTTTGCCTTTATGCGACTTGTAATAATATTCTTCAACTTCAGGAGTAGCCTCTTGAGCTCGAATCCTTGCTTCTGCCATAATATATGGTTGCTACTACTGTTCTTCTTCCGTAGGCGCAATCATCTCACGGTGACAACGTTAA
>MIEF01007831.1:0-34746 GCA_001870725.1 Taenia solium | reverse complement strand
ATTTTACACAAAACCAGTTAAAATTATCATAGGTGCTCTTTCTGCACTTAGGATTACTCAGTGAGACACTGTCGCTGGCGCGAATTAAAAGCCAAATGTGCGTTCGAAGTAAATGATGCTCCGAAATTTTCATGCTCCTAAACCCAATGGAAGGCCAAAAGCATGGGAGCAAAGCTGCCATGATTTAATGACCAACTTGCACCATACTGCTTTAGCCAACTGGACATTCAGTAATTGCGCATTTCTTAAAATTATACAAGTTTTTTAATATCTGGGTCATAAATGGAATTCGGGTGGTGCAATACAGGCTCCAAGTTTGAGAATCGAAAGTTTGACGTCTGTGCTGAGAATATATTTTGCGGTAATTAAGGACCCATTGCTATAAACCACAAGTTTGAGGTATTTTAGAGATGAAATTTGGACACTGCTTTCATTTCCCGAAGAAATAGGGGATGGAAACGAAGTTAGGAATAATGGAATCCGCGTTAAAATTAAGGCGAGAAAATGAGAGACCAAAATCTGTTTTGGCTATGAAAATATGCATTGAAATGAGGCCAAATGGAATGTTCGTATGTGATCAGTGCACAAGTTGTATGAAATTCAGCAGATCGAATGGTGGGTCACTAAACATGATGACAAGCTTTTAAGTTAAAACTAGAGACCAATCGGTTCTTGTTTGTCCTACTAGTTTATTGTTATTACTTCCATCAGCATTTGCCGAGCTGTCCCTGCGAACAAGGCAAAATCTCGGCTGTGCGGTATAAGCGCATGTTGAAGGTGGGGAATGGGGTGTGGATGCTTCAGTCAGTTAACTGATGATGCTCAGGCACTGTCCGAGGAAAGAACTAGACTTTTGACGAATCGTGGATTAAAATGGTAGGTGGTCTTGTGTAATGCTAACTACCAAGCTGGAAATTCTATAATGTCCTTTTCGTGAGTCCCTCGATGAGAACTATTAGTAGTTACATGACGTATCGGTTAATTAATGTGACCACCTTTAGTGGTGTAGTGCTGGTAAGCACGGGAAGGAGCTTGTTTTGCGCCAACTCAGGTGAAGGAACTAGCGGATGCGCAATGGGAAGCCATGAATGATAGCTGAAAAACATAAAGTACTCAGAACAACGGGAATTGGGTTGCGATAAGAAAGTAGATGGATGGAGAAGAAATAGCGTCTTACCTGTGTCATAGACGACTTTATCTCCGTAGTCCCCGGTACAAATCAAATGGATGTGTGGCACTCGTGCACCACAATACGCAGTGTAGAGATTTGCAGAAGTGGAAGAATGCTAGTATGCCTTACTATTGGAATGAACATGGAAATGCAGCGTTTGCTAAGTGCCTTCTTACTTCCACTCGGTGGTCATTGAATGCCACCTGAAAAGAGGCTTCTTCATTTATTATTTGATCTTGGTGTTAAACACCCTTTCCTAGCATACAACTGCGTGATGGTGTGTTAACGTGGTTCTCGAAAACTTGTGCTTTTAGCAGCGGCTGAGCATAGGATCCATTCAGACGATCAAACGCAAGTGCAAGATAAACAGACATGAGTACGTCTTGCCTGTGGAGGCAGGGAGTTCCTCATCATCTAGACGCAAAATGGAAATATGAAGCATCACGTGAAGAGATGGGTGGTTTTGTGCAATAGCAGCTGCCATGGTGCTCTAGTATGTGAGGTTTGCATTGTGAGAGTTATCCGTAGAGAGGTGACCTATTGCGTGGTGCATGTATCTGCTTGAAGTGATGCCATTGAAACAATTCAAATGACGCAGGCAGTGGAAGTCGTGAGAACTGGGGATGATGGCGAGCACTGCAGACACCACTGAGCACTAGGCAGCGATTGAGGGGCGACGGCATTAATGCATTGGGGCGTTGTAGAGAGAGAGCGCATACGTATACATTGCAGGTGTGACCGATCCTTCACCACCTTCTGCATAAATCAGATAAAGGTGCAGTAGGATGCAGATTACAGAGGCGGGGTTTAGGGTTCATCGGTTTTCATGGGGAAGGAGACGTCTGCAATCAGCACTCTGCCAAAGTGTCATTTTCTCTCTGCTGACTTGGCGCCCAACACATAAGAGCATAAAAATGGAAGCCTAATATGAAATGTGAGGTTGTTCTGGGTCATATTGACCTCCATGCATATGCACCACGAGGCATTTACATTGTAAATACTTCAGTGAATACTATCAGTAGTGGTGTGAGCCAGCTCTTGGTGTAACGAAGTCAACGGACGCACCATGGTAACTGTGGTTGACAGCAGCTCACAATTTGTCCTTGCACTACTCATTTCGAGCTACATAATGGTAGTTGTTATGCTTCGATGCGGCGCTAATATGTTTGCAGTTCCAAATGACACACGATTTGGTTGAAGTTACCTTGATTCGTGAAATCTTTCCTCTTCTTGTACACTTTTAACTAGCAATTTGAAACTTCACCGTAATCAGTCACTTTCTTCTTGTTGCTGCCCAGGTTTCTTTGCTTTCAGCATTTCAGCATAATGCTGGTTCGGACTTAACTCTTAGTGCTCTTCCTTCTTCACATTAAAAACGTCGCAATCCTTGCCTATAGGTTGGATAGATTTGGTGTGTTCTGAATAAAACAAACAACTGCTAAAATGTTTGCTACTTCCACATTCATTCAAGTTATCGTGATGTTTCCCAAAACTTTTAATCCTCTGAAATCCTAGGTCTTAGTGCCCAGTTTGCACACATCTTAAGATAACCTTGAAAAGGCCTGGACTTGACTGCCGCCCAATCTGTTCCTAATTTTCCCCTAAGATCTTACAACTTCTCCCCATATTATCATTCATTTCAAAGTTAAACTTTAATCGAAGATGGTCATTGTCCGAGATTACAAGCGTGTCGGGAATAAATTTTACGCTAAACCAGCTAAAATTTATGCTTGTTCCCTGTTCGAGCGATTCAAGTGCTGATTTCTGGGTTGGAGAGAGTGATTATGTGAACATCAACATATCCGTATAAGTTAGTGACTTTTCTCGTTCACTTTCACCTGCTAGTGTTTCTTTTAAAAAACAGCACCTTACACTGTGTAGAGGCTAGGGCTCCGAACAGCTTGTCTAGTTAAGTGGTGTCAGGCTATCTGTTGTGCTGCATACTTTAGTCTTGTGCTTACTTCTACCTTCTTCAATTCCTGGTGACTCACCTGAAAATTATATGGAGCCCTTACTACTTGTTTAGAATCAAGTAATCTCACACCGCATGCATGGGCGATTGTTAGAAAAGTATTCATTTACTTTTAAAGCTTTACCACTCACCGATTTGATTCAAGTCGACTGTAACGACCAACCTGCCATTTCTCTACCGCTATTTGTAAGCGTCATGCACCCAAACAGGTCAGAACTAGCCACTGAAATTGTGCAAGCCTGGTGCTGCCTCTTGCGGCAGGTCTTCCGAAATTGCTGTGAAATTCGCTTGCCGGCAGCAAGAATTATATCTATTGCCAAAGGAAAACAAAACGGCTGGAATCAATTGCGCTACTCACTACATGCGGGAGACGGCCTAATATACACCGTGTGTCCTTTCCTCCCGCAGAGCATGTAGTGATTCAGGAAGAGGTGCATCTGGGTATTGTAGGAAATGTAATCATCAAAAATGGTCTCTTTACAAGTGTTTGTACTTTTTAATCGGCAGTAGGTGGTCAAGGCCACAGATAACGAGAACATAAGTTAATAAATATTGTTAGTTATGCGTAACTCATCCTGGCCTCTTTGTTACCCTAAATTACGTTCACTCCCCGACTGACTCTCCGTCCGCCCAATTGCGAAATCAATTTTGTTTCTTCCTTGTTCCTTGGCGAATCGTGGCAGGGAAATGACATCCTCAAATCAGCATGACCTACATGGGGAGTGCCTAAAACAAGCTATTCATTGTTTTCTTTAGGCGTCTTCCATCTTCTCAAACAAATCACAAATACTTACGAACTAGTTTGCTCCATTTTCGTGCAATTCCTTCTATGAACTATTCATGCATTATTGATTTGCATACATGCAATTAATAGGTGCAATATGTCATTTCGTTTATTCGGTTTACGCTACTGTTCCTTTGATCAAGTCAATGTTTTTCCCAATTTCAGCAGTTATCATTAACTGACTTTGGAGAGATTGCGCGATATCACAGTATGGGCCAAAGAAAGTTGTCGAATAGAGGTCGTCGACTTGGATACTCCTCGTCCTTGCGACGCCATTTTGAGTTATTGCTGCTTTGTCTACAATACGTGTCGAAAAGCGAATCATCCATAGTACCATGCCGTAAGCAGATTGGAGGCTCTTTGTGAACTTGATTTACTGCGGGAAAGAAACGTTCGAGTCTGCATTTTCTCTTTACCGAACCTCTGCAAATTTTAGTGCGGAATTCACAGCAGCTAATAAGCCAGTTAATTCCAAAAGCTAATGTTTCCACTGTCATGGTGCAAGCAAGTTCATGCCCAAAGTCAACTTTCCACAAACATGCAAATCGACAGCTGACTTGAGCATGTGACCTTGTTTAAACATAAGTAAGACGGCCCTTATTATTTGAATGAACAAACAGGAAAAGCAGGACCAAAATGCGCCACAAATTTCAAAATGATGGCCACTGCATGCCTAGTAAACTTGCCTAACTAACTTCGCTCAATCCATTTACGACCAAATTTATCAAATGCCACCTTTTTCATAGTAAGGGGATTTGATGATTCACCACTCATTGTACTGAGACGCCGTTAATGGATCTGATGAATTTTTCGTAAGAATGCAACCCTGGCCGTATTTAAAAGTGGATCACTTCACATCGGACTGCTCATCGATGTAGTAATGGAAACAATTCGTTCCGCTACCAAAACTATGTGCAAGGCAATGCTAAAATTATGCTCAGTTTACCAATCCAACTCTATAAATAGAGTTAAAGGCGAATAATTGCAGGCATAAGGCAGTAACACACTTGCTCCGGGTTTGTCATAGTCGGGAATTAGAAAAGCTGCGTGGTGGTCACATCGCTAATTTTGGGAATAAAATTGCACCCAAATGTGCAGCTTTGCAGAAGTTACTGAGAAGCGCGTAGAAATGGCATCATTATACCACTGATTTGTTAAAAAGAATGACCTGTGACTGGCAAGAAAGGGAGGGTTTCTATACCAGAGGGCAAATTTTGCATAACGACCAAATTTACAAAAATAAGGATCGGCGACTCTAATCATGAAGAATATTGCTAGAACGATCACTCATTTGGCTCAAAACTCCCCTCGGACGATGAAATAGAACAAAAAGCAATGATGTGACATTTTACCATCCAACGCAAAATCTTTGTGCAAGGATATGCGAATGGAGAGTCCCTACGAGGTACTCATTGAACACCTATTTTATCCCTCCTTGGTAAAGAAAGCTAGGATTCCACTAGTCTTCGTGGTGACTTTCACGTCTGACAACAAGGCTTGAAATCCCTCCCTTTCTACAAGAAAAATAGCCACTGGATTAATTGATAGTTTTTGTTATATGCGCATTGAAACCCTGTTTTAGTTAAGTCAGCAAAGCGCAACCAATTTGCCTGCAATTCATTTAGATTAGTGGAAAATTGTTAATGAAAACCAGTAACAACAGTGAATGCATTCCTTACCACTCGTTCATTCTATGTTAGCTGCATGATTACCATACCGAGCAAGAGTATGGGAACATAAATATAGATTTTGGCGTCTCTAGCTTCCATTACATGGTAGCTATAGGAATAAATGATGCTTAAGGTGATGGTTTTTGTAAAATGCACTCGTAGACAACGGATTTTTTGCCTTTATATCAAAGGAACTTGTTTGCGTACGAACAAAGCTGCGTGGGATAAACGTCTATCCTTAAAAATAGGTTCCATTCCTTCCTTTCCATCTGCCTTTTACCTAAAGGGACGCCCACAAGTTGGCCATCTGAATGCGTACCTCTATGTTCGCGCTTATGGGACAGCACAACGGCGGTATAACTTTTCTGTGGATGTTGATATTAGATAGCAGATCGGGGTTGAACGCTGCACCCCGTAAGACTGTGCTATTGTGTCACTTAGAGGCAGTCCAACCCCTTCTCATCTATAAGGCAGATATCAGTCACTCCGACGGCACAATTTTACAGGCATTTTCAGCTGCCGATTTCATTACCGTGAAAACTTCGAGCCTTCTCACAATCAGTGGAGACGGTTTGAGCAGTTCTACGGGCTTGGTTACCTGCCACTCATGCATGCTGCAAGGGGCGATGGAGCGGATACCATTGCTAACTTTTGATTGCTGGTACAAACTTTGATTTTACATGTTTGGCTGCGTAAGCCCGTGATCTTCAAAGTTCTTTGCAGGCTTTAAGATACACAGAGAATCATTACGAAATCATTTGACTTTTACGAAGCCGGTTGAATGCGCATCTTAAGCATCGTATTGACAATCGCAAAATTCAGCTTGGATGTAAAATGAGTGGAAATGCGGTATGGCAAAGCCATAAAATTAAATATGCCTGTGTGTATTTATGATTACTTCTAGGGGATTCGTGCCTGAAGTGAAGCGACAAGCAAGGACGGGTCCACCACCCTCGCATTTTGATTGCTCGGATGGTACCCAAAAGGCAGTCAAGTTACTCCCAAAAGACTTCTGCAGTCATAATGCTCGACTTGAAAGATTTCACACTGATGATTTCACATGATTTAGGGTCTCTTCATTTTACTACATTATTACTAATTTAAGTCTGCCATTTGGGCAGAAATCGAGGGTAGGATTGATTTCCGAAGAAAGTTTAAAGACTTGTCAGAAGACCATGTCGTGCACCTTAAACAAGAACAACTGATTAAAAAAATCCCCGGCCTCAAGGAAACATCTATTATGTTAAGGCGCACACTGAGTGAGGAGCAATAATAGAACACGAGTCTACTTGTGAATGCATCGTCAGCCCCCTTGAAACAGAAAAGAGCTTTAAATGCACGCACTTCATCCTTTATCCACTCCAGTTATGATTAGCAAAATGAATACCTCTGAGCTGTACGTCTATTTCACCAAAAGATCTAAGGCAAGTGAGAAGAGATAGAGGATGACTTGCTACACTTGCGGTAGCATTGGCGATCCATCCCTCTGTCTTGGAGACGTGTTCACGTCACTAACTTTGTTATATCCCCGATTTATGGCATCAGACAATGCCCTAAATCTTTTGCGCTCTCCAGAAAAATCAGCTTTAGTCCTTAATAGCCGTAGGCATTATTCTGTTCGCTAGCGTAAAATCAGTGTTACCCCACCTAGTTTCAAATTGTCATTCAACAGGATGTGTAACACTTTCTTCAGGAGCTTACGGCCTCGTAATACAACATTCCTAACCAACGATCTAATCGCGCCTTCTAGCATTCTACCTCAATATCAGGCATCTCTTCTTCTTATTCAACTTGTTTGATTCCGATCGACTTCCAGCTATGTTCCTAATCCCTAAGCGAACAACGAGGCCGTCTACGCAACCACCTTGTCAACTCTTTCGTAAATCGATCTGTAATAAACTTCTGAGATTCTATTCCTCCTCGTCACAAGATTAAAACCTCTTTCACCGCGGCAAGATTAGAATTGCAGGGAAGGAAAATTGATAGTAAAAGGGAGGAAACGAAGCGTATTATAGCCTTTACTTGGCTTGTTACGGAATTTTTGACATTGATTTCCTACGTAACCCCAAAGCTCCTCCCCAGCGAAGCGCTAAAGCCAGTGCATCCATTTTACTGCTGAGAGAAGACGCTGATGGTATCTGCAACATCCACTTAGAGAGTACTGCCATACCAACAAAAAATTCAATGCCCTTTGCGTGTGGTTGTGTCGTGCCATCGATAACGAAAAAGAAGATGACCTTGAGCTGCTGACGACATGTGTGCACATATTTAAATGCTGATGCGCTTAGCTGCGATAAACAAGTGTCGTGAGTCGAAGGTGATGGTGGTGGCGATGGTGGGGCTAGACCTATCTGGCAACCACACAGACGTACTGTCACCTCCTCTTCTGGAAGAAGTGAGCCATCTAGTCGAAGGGACTCTTCGTGACAGCAAAAAAGAGTCGTCAAAGTCACCACAGCTCTCCTCATTCATGATGGTATGAAAGAACAGTGCACGTTTACTACCGTAATCGACTGTTGATTGTAGAACGCAACAATAAAGGGCGCATTTCCATCGCCCTGCATCAGCGGTTTTTCAAAACTGATATACTGGTTAAGCCCATCCTCAATGTTAAATTGAAAATAAGATGCGGGCAGGCGAAAGTAGCATAATAGAAAAGAGACGGTAATTACATTTCTAAGCGAAATCGATGAGTGCCAGTCAATGCCATATGGGCTCTGTGACACAGCAGCCGCTTTTCAACATCCGATGCAAATCGCATTAGATGTTGTTATAACAAGAATACAACCTTTCAATGTGTTAGAATGTCTGAAAGGGTTATGTTTGACTTATTACCTAAAGGAATTTTTTTCCAAACAGTGCTAAGTTAGCTCCATAAGACATACAATCATGTCAAAGGCGATGGCAATTACTGTAGGCCATACGACTGGGAGCATGGCCAAAATTGGCGTGTTGGAATGATTGTCTTAGGGTTTTATGATTTGGCAATTAACTGCGACGGTGGAATCTAAAGTTACAGCCACGATCGTAGGTTCACTGTATAAATTAGCTGAAAAGCAGGTGGAGGCATTTCTAATGGCAGATTGAGTATAACGAGGCTTTTAATGCACTGCCCCTCACCGATTCTGGCTTTAGCCAATCTCGCCAATTATACGATCTGATGAAAAACATGAGCAACCATCTCATCACTTAAGCAAAATCAGCACAAATTCACCCTCTCTTCAAGTCTTAACGCCCAACTGAATGTCACGCAATAGTATTTATGTCATGTTATTTTAAAACACTGCTCAATGAGTACTGAGGAATGCGCTAAACCAATTCTGATAGCTAGAGAACTAAGTAAGGGCAATTGCAAGTAGTATCAAGCCGTAGTTGATTTGATTTAACACATTTGTAGCAAATAGGATTATCCATGGCTTCCTAAGCTCTCACGCATTTGTTGTGACGGATGAAAGAAAGACCCGCTAACACAGAAATCATGCAAGCGTAGCAAATGTTTTTCTAACAAACCTTTCGCTTTCTCTTGATGAGGGTTGTTAAGCTAAAAAACCAAAGGTTATCTCTTGGTGGTCCTGTGACACCACATGCGTGGACATTCAATGGTTTCCAGAACAATGATTCCAGTGAACTTGGATGCCATATTTACAAGACCTATTAGAACAATAGCAAGGTGTCCCTTAGATTGCGCCTGTTTAGCGCTCAACTTTAAGACCTCAATCCTAAAATCTAACAAAGCAAAGCAAGGGGTAGCTGCAGTTAATGTAATGGTGTTAGTTATCATAACGTGAAACAAAGAAAGTGGATTACTGGTGAAAGAGTCCTCTGCTTCGCCCAGTGATGCAAAATGTGTGACTTATTATCTGCGTTGTTGATATTTGTAATATTTTTAGGTTTATCCTAAGTTGTATTTGACAAATTGAGTTTGCAACTCAAAATTATATTGAATTGCTTTTAGTTCTGATAATTTCTTTTAAATATGGAAAAGCTTGTAAGCCATCATGCTCACACGTTTGGAATTTGCTAGTGTCTACCCGAATTTGTACCAGAATGACATAGCATAGACGTATGAAAGCGACGTGTTTGAAAAATGGTGTGAGACTTCATTCGAGTTGAGTACAAAAACGTGTATGATGTCAGCTCCATGCTCAAGTATTCCTCTTAGCAGGTGATATATTGAACTAGATGTGTGTCCTATATGATTAGATTAGAAAAGTCAATAAATGTGCAATCGTAGACAAAGCATACATATGCGGTAACTTCTACAGCATCCCGATTAGTCTTACTCTTTGTCATCATGGCATCAGCATCGATAGCAGATGAGGCAACGATTTTGAAATTGATCGCATGCATGATGGTTCGGAAGTCCACTAATAATGCCTGAGTGAACGAACAAATAACAGTAGTCCAAAAGCACTCATCACCAATGCACAGGAACCCCCATATTTTTGCATTGAAACCGAATGGATTGGCCTTTTATCTGCACAACTATATTTCATAGTCCAGAGATGTATTACAAAAGACAAGGTTAGTACAGCACGTCTACACATGCTCTCTGGCTTCCACTCGGCGCGATGCCCCAAGCTGTGGACCACGTGATTCAGGTATAGTCAGCCAGCCATGACTCAGACACCAGCCGTCCGCGCATGCGCCATCGCCGATTACAATGGCTAGGTCCCCTACTCTAAATAGACCTCCTCCTATGCTTATGGCTGTATTCCTGCCTTATCCGGATAGTAGCGATAACTTGTGTGGCAAAATAAGATGTCTAATGCTAAACCTCGCTTAATGACATGCATCAATCTGATTTCATACAAATTTCGTAGAACCAATTCCGCATCGAATTTCATCGCAACAACGGAAGTATGCCGGGAAGAATGCTTCTTTGTTTCGCGCCAAGTGAAGTTTGTTGCAGTACCGATTACTGGTGAAATCGGTCATCGAGATCGACAATAACCTGCCTTGGATGGGCATCAGCGCGAAACTGGAAGATGAAGCAACTGCTGGTCAGGAGAAATAGAACGATTCATAACCAATGTAATGCCCGTGTTGAACTACTACAGAAAATTTGGTTTCGCGTGTTTGGGAATGAAGTCATTTAACCATAATGTCCCAGCGTGCGCTTTGCAAAATCTTAACAGACGCGAACCCTCCTTAAGGTAGGCCACCTTTGCCAGTCGCCGATATGGCAGAATCGCGACGTGCAAAGACTTGCCTTGTCAGGCCAACCGAAATACTAGCGAAAGCGGATTGGCCCTCCACGACCTTGTGATCAAGTTGCTACGTTCCTGTGCGTGTAACAAACCAGACCATCCCCCAGATTCAACAACGGATGTCGCTGCAGCTCCAATGCACCGAATAATCAGAGCACCGTAAGTTTTGTTTATCTCATCTCGCCTTTCAATATTGTGACGTCAATTGTTCCATTCTCCAAATCTTAGTATCACATCGATGTTGTAGTTCCTAAAATTGGCTCTCCGTCTTCCCATCTCTTTTACCTGATGGATGTGCATTAACATTGATTTCCATTTACATAGTCAGCAACCAAATTCTTATGCAAGGATTAGCAGCAATGAGACCTCAGCACTTATTTCTTTACTCAAAGTGTAAGTTTTGATTTTCAAAGTGGACGCGCTGGTTTATCCACATAATTTTGATAGCCTACATATTTGCACAATTCATGTTATATGTGGCCACGTTGCTGCAGTAGAAATCAAAGGCATGAAATGTGCTTCGGACCATATTTTGGATCAAGGATACGCTATTAACTTGTCTTGGCTTGCGGATTTCACTATGCGCACATGACATACCCAACTCGTCCTTAAATATAAATCTTTAGTGTTTATGAACGCTATCCGGCTACAGTCTAGAAAAATGAAACGACTCAATTATGTTGGCTACAGATGTTTGAGGAGTTGTGCATAGTGGCTGGTTGCCACTTAAGTGCAAGAGAGGAAAGTTCTATGACTGCATGGGCGTCTTGTGATTGGTGTGTTGCTCCTACCGACCAGAAGTGCGTGTTATCTACCTACAGTCAGAGGGAAAACGGCTATTAATCATACAATGGGTGCCTAATTTGTTACAACAGGTATTCATTCATTGAATTTTAGGCATAGATATACACCAACAGATTGAGCTGTTTGTTCAAAATGTGGAGCATATTTTGTCGCAAACGCACTGCACTAATTAATGGGAGAAGGTGGTGAAGTTAATTACAAATTAGATTATTCAAATCACCTTCATTCAGACCATATGTTAAATCATGTTGTCTCAGTGGTCTAATTCTCAACATTCTCCTCTTAGGTGTAATCTAGTGGTCAATTTCCCTTTGTATTTATAGGTGTGATCGACAGGTCTAAGTGTTCCAACTATCCCACTTTCGCGTTACGTCGGCAGCATCACAAGGGAGATTAGCGTGGCAAAAGTGGATCACCGGATGTGGAGTAGGACCTGAACCAGTTTTGGCCTAGTTAAAACGTCACATTTCATTAGCTCCGTTCAGACGACATAGCCAGCAACCGTGCGAACATTTATGAAGTACGTCCAACAGCTGCATAGGACAAATGACGCCCCCAGCTATGAGCAGGATCCATCATCGGAAACGATGAGATGGCGATGAATGCTTCCCTCCGACCCTAAATCGCTTCAACGCGCATGCAGAATCCCTGTTGAGTGTAAGTTTCTTCGACACTTCATCATTCTTATGGAAGCTGGTGGCTGGTTATTCAAAGGGGCTGCGTTGATGCTGGTTGTATAATTTTGCTGTTCTGCTACGGAAGTAGGCAGAGATGCTTGAATGCAATTAAGCACTTCATCTATCCACTGCACTAGGAATATTGCGAAAACCGGGCGAATGAGGCGATAAAACTTGCTGAAATGGTTCACACTCAATTCTTTATCACTTGTGGTCGCGTATATCTTTAAGCCAGTCCTGATCTATCTTACGGCTCATCAACATTTTACCTCAACATTTGTTGGTCATATAGCGTAGTATGCTTAAGTTTTTTGTACAAATGACGAAGTTGCGTAGAATTGTATGTGCTGAACACCTTAATTTCTCCGTTGTTGAATGTAATGACCAACGTCTTAAGTGGAATTACTTTACCAAGTAAATGTAAGGAAATCAAATGAGGCATTGCATTAATCCAACTCGCGAATTTATATGCTAGCGAACAAAAGATTAATTTGGGGCCACATTCGCAGTCGTAATTATAGACTAAACATAGGGGACCTTTTTGCCTGCCCTTAAGCTTGTTTGCGTTTCTTTCTGTTCCCCTTAAACGTGCCATGGTCTAACTGATTTGGCCAAAACGGTGCCCACCTTTTCGAAGACCCAGCCTTTGACTCATCGAATCCTTCATTCGGAATAGTCCAAGACCATATCCAGCAATCCACGGAGACGCTTCGTTTGCCTCCCGACCAACAGATGGTGCTTTCCGCCCTACACTGCGTAGATCGAATGAACTAAAGATCATGGTTGTCTCCTCACGGGAGAAGAGGACTTGGCGGAGGCGGAAGAAGGGGTGGACAATAGAGACTAATTGGATCGAAAGGGCTTGAAGCAACTGGTGTTTTCTTTAGTGAATTGAATTTTTGGTAGGCTGCATGACTGCAAAGTTAAATCTGCAAGCATTAATTACCACGGCTGCGGTTGTTTAAATGCGTTTCACCTGCACACGCATTAATCTTTTTCCTCATGTTTGGACGTATCGTTAATTAGCCAAACCTTTTCCAGGGGAAAAGCACAAATGTCAAGCACTGATTTTGGGAATTGGAGACCGTACGTTAAAGATCAGTGGTTTTACACTAGAGCTTGATAATCACTTTAAAGTAGCCCTGCACCAAATGCGCCTTTTTGTGGAACCTGAAGTGTTATCCTGCGTTGAGCACCTCTGCATAAGTCATAGTGAAAACAATAGGACTGCACAATCAGGATCAACGCGGCTCTTTCGAATATCCAGCTAGCAACTTCTCTGTTGCTAATGATTTATTCTTATGGGCTCTCAGGTAAATGCAACTGCTACCGAAAATGTCAAAGATGCCTGCAGTCAACGGGAAATCTGCATGCGCGTTGAAGCCGACTTAGAATCGCAGGTAAACATTCACCGTCATCTCACTGGTTCCGATGATGGATGCCTACTCGTCGGTGGAGAAGTCAATCGCCCTGTGCAGCTGCTGCACGTCCTTCATAAATGCGAGCCAATTTTCCGTACAAGTCATCAGGATGTGGAGCGTTTTGTGATTCCAAGAAAACGACACATCTGTATCAAACTGGTACTAATTTTGGGACCAAATATGACTGAAACAAACCAATTTTGACCTGCTAGGCGCCTCTCCGATGCTGCTAGTGAAATTCGGTGTTAAGATTTCTGCGAAATGTCTTCGTGATGAATTAATCTCTTGTACATATTCTATACTTTTCTGCCAGTCAACTCATTTCAAGCGTAAAATGTAACACTATAAGCCCTTTTTCCAGGTGCTCTTCTGCTTTGATTGCAGGTACAAAGATGTTTCAGTGCAGTACACATTTCGCTGTTTCCATGTGGTCCAAATTTTCGTCTGCCATGGATTTGACTTTGGATTAGTAATGGCAAGCAAACAACCGATATCTATACTAAGGCTTTAACGGGCGCTTACCAAGGGATAGATGCATTAAGCGACTAGCAAGTGATGATTCATAAATATACCTGTGACAGGCGTGCCAAAATCATGGCCGTCGGTTTGAGTTCAATGGACTCATCCCATTCTCGCTTCACAGGAGCAGTTTTTAAATGACTAATGGGCAGTCTAAGAAGGGGCTTTTGATTTTCACTGATGCCAAAACCACATCGACTTCCATTTGGTATTGCCTCACTTTGGGACAGTGTAGTCCTGAAATTGAGGTCAGTCACTTATCTTTCTTTGGAACAATGAACGCACATTCATTCACATCAAGCAATTCCACTGACAACTGGGTTTCAGATCGGAAATGCGGAAAAGCTGCTAACTAACGGGAGGAATTCCTTCGAATTTGAAATCCAACAACTTATAACAAATCACTACCGATGATTTGCCCCACCTCTTATGAAAGCAGGTTCCTTTCTGCCTGCTTTAGTCCGAAAAGCTCATTGGCATATATGTATATTTAAAAAAAATGGGGTCAATTCTGTAAGACCGCGAAATAAACAGCAGTGCGTACCAACTCTATAGTAGAAAAGGTGTTGGCAAGTGTAAAACAGGTTTCGCAACAGTAACTTTAGCTGCAACATGACACCACATTACTTTTTCGAGCGTAGCAAAAGCAATGTGAGATACAAGCAAAGATGCTATGAATCACACCCCAAAACATGTATCAACCACGCACCAAAACTGCAAATAATAATGTGCGTACCATTCTACAAAAGAAAAGTTAAGTAAGCGTCGTCAAAGTAAGGCTAATAAGAACTTATTCCCATACGAGATGAACGAGAGGTTAGGTTCCAAAAGGCGCGAATATAAATTTCGTCGTGGCCGGAGAATAGGATACACAGCAGAGACGGTGTTGGTGGAAGGTTGAGAAGGCGATGGAGCAGCCACATGGGCCATAGATCTATAAGAGGAGCCTGACCGCAGCCCAGGCTCAAGGGCTGTAGCACGCATGCAGCCACAAGGATACTGATGAGACCAGGATGAAACCTTGACATACCGAGGGCAGCATAGCTCTCCATTCGTGACATCCATGCCACCCAGTTGGCGACCAGACCCACGACGGCAAGGAAGCGCAGACAGGGGTCTGGGGTAGACACCGTCTACTCCTTCGTACTCACCAACCTCGCCCCCTGCCTACTCTTCACTAACAGGAACGGAGAGCATAGAGCGCCGTCGTCCAGAGAACGCCTGTAAGCCGAAATGTTGGTGACGCACAGTGGCGCAACAGGTTGAGCAAAGGCGACAGCGGCGACAGTGTCCATGCATACGCATAAGTAGGAAAGTACTTGCAATAGCTGCATTATTGACCTGCACTTCACCCCACACCACGCAACCATGCGTGTATTCAAACAAACAGTTAACTGCGCCTAGTAGTGAGATCAGAAAGGCGACCAAATTTGCTGCAGCCTCTCAAAGCGCTGTTCAGATTAACCACCGAGAACGCATTAGGCTTCAACTTACTTCATGTTATTGGCAAATCCTGCACCACTCATTGGAATCCAACGCTAACACAGACAGCAAAATCACTGCCACAAGTAGGCTTGCCATGGGATCGAGAAGAACGAGGTGTGACGTGTCATGATTCTTTGTGCAAAAGCGGCAAATGTGCAACAACATTCGACCCAAACTGGCTCGCCATGGTGGAATTCGGATACCCGCCATCAAGAGGTCCACATTTTGCTGTAGAGCGAATCGTATGGACCATCGGGTTCCACGAGGAAACCGCCTCCATTCCGAATCTAGGCCTGTGTTAAAAGAGCCCCTTATATAATCATGTTCGAGTCAGCAATCTGAATAATATGTTATTAGTGGATAAGGCATACGAACGCCCTTGTAAGTTGAAAATGAGGAAAATTAAGACTGTTCTTCTTCAGTGAAAAGGGCATCACTATTCTGAATTAAGCCGTCTAATTGACTAACGGTCTCACTTTGAACATCTACTTCAGAAAATTCACTGGGTGTCACGCCAACCTCCTCGTGGTCAGAATAGGAGGAGTCGAAGTGTCGGGCAATGCATTGGCCTCCAGCGTCGCCGTCACCATCCGAAACTCCTCCAACACTTTTTTGATGGGCAGCCGACCATTGTCGCGATCCCATTCAAACCACGCGGCATTTGGTAGAAAGTGCATTAACTGTCTCATTAAAGGTATCCTAAGGCGATAAAACATTTTTCTAAAGATCTAATACTTCTATTTCACCAAAATCATTTGCACTGTAAGTTCCTCGACTAACCCTGTCATCCTCTGAGTCTGCTGTATTGGTGTGAGCTGCAACCACTTCACCGCCTTTCTGGTCCAACTTGCCCTTTATCTCCATCTCATTCCGCGACTCCGCTTCCCCTTCTTCGGTAAGCAAACAACCGTTGTCGCGAGCCCACTCAAACCACGTGGCATTTGGTGGAAAGCGACGTCCCTTTACAAGGGGACCGCTGTCCTGTTTGCCTCATAATGGCGTCAAAATTTGAGTGCTTAATATTTATTTAATGTTTTCTCACGAATCCGTGCCCATTGTGTGCATGTGTATGCGTATATTTATCCGCATTCTGCATCTCTTTACATGTCAGACTTAACTTTTAACTAATAGCCGCAATTGCTGTCAAGACTTTGTTGTTTCCCATTTGCACTGCCTGATCGCGTTGATTATCCTACTGCACGGCGCTTGCAGCGATTGATTAAGATTGCCTGTTTTGTGATTTCATTGAGGTCAATCTAGACCGGTCAGGCTTACTTCGCTTAATACAGTTGGAAGTCTTCCAAGCATTTAGTACTCAATTGTCATCCGTTGTCAATAGGTTTCTTTTCTTGTTGATCTATAGGATTTATACCCTTTTTTTGCTGGAGTAAGCGCGAGTGGTAAATTCGATTGTTGTTAGGACATTTTATTTTACAGCCTCGATGCCTAGTCAATTTCTTTTGGCTACGAAACATCTCTGAAGACATTAATGTTATCTCAGTACTTTGCGGCCAGTTTGCCATTCAGTAGTGATCGACGTCGATCAATGTTGTCTAATTTATAGCGATGAATTCTAACCATGCAGGAACTTGGCTGTTATGCATTATTTTGTCACTACCTAGGTCCTTTCTCACTTACATGTACTTGGTTATCCAGTTCCTTCATACAATTCTTTGCCATAATGGGAGCTAAAATATTGGATTGACTGCAGTTATTGCCGCCGGGACTGTTCGTTTTCCAATCACAATGCCCAATTGGGTTAGATAAGCAGCACAATACTTGCAGTGATTAGCGGAAATTCTTCCGGCAGTTTGTTAAGTGGTTTGCCATATTACCAATAGCGATGGATAGTAATTGAAGAGGCCTGATTGGGCGAAGAGAGTTTCAGCTATCTTAAGTTCCATTTTATTGATATGCGTGCTGTTTGTATGATTCCATAACCAGAGTTACTGTGATTGGCAAACACGAGGGAGAAGGAGGATGACTCGTCAAAGTATCACTTGGACGAACCTGCTCACGACTCCTCAATGATCGTGTCTCTCTCAACAGGACTACTACCACTACTACAACCGCACCTCACCACGAGTTAGCAGTCATCACGTCAATGACTGAGTGAGAAGGCACTCTAGCTAACGAAGGAAATGTATTCTAATCAAGATTAAGAGGAGAGTTGCCAAAGAAGCCGAGGGAAAGTGTGCCACAACAAGGCAGTTCGGACAGTTGCTCACGTGGAAGAAGTGGGAAGTGGAGAGGACGGAGGGAGAACTTGTCAGTCACACCTGATATGAGGTTGATGTGATCGCAACAGATACTCCAAGTCGTCGTCCTGTCCAAAATTGCGATGAAATGGAAGGAGCTAAAGGCAGCTGCAGCAGCAGTCGTCTATGCGATGGCTGGAGGTGCAGATGAACGCAAATGGGGGAAAGCGAGAGAAAGGAAGTGATGTGGATGCGAAGGAAAGAGGAGGTGAAAGACAAGGAGCTACTCGAAGAAGAAGGAGATAGGAAGGGAGGAAGGGGGAAGGGGGTCAGAGAAGCGACGGAACGGAGACAGAAGCGAAGAAGGAGGAGACAAGACCCGCGGCGAAGGACAGCGCTGGTGATGGCAGGGCAGTAGTATTGTCGACTCCGGCGAACTACTGCTAGGTGTTGATGGCACAGCGACTCCTCAACTGAACACTAAAAAAGAGAAGAGAGTAAAAGTTAATGGGGAAGAGTACGACCAACAAACGGACGAAAGTCCTTCGTTCTCTCCGCGAAGCAAAGGTCATCATCCTCCAATTCCTGCAATAAAATCTGGCTGTGCAAGCAGATGCATTAAAAGCAAAAAAACAACAACTAAATTGTGTCCCCAACGCCCCTCTCCTGCTCATGATGGAGATGTGCACTAACTAAGAGATGACGAAGCCAATCTCACCAACTTGGCTTGCTAAGGTGGTGGATAACAAGCGCTCCATCCTCCACCAATATCTGATGGAGTCGGTGTGACTGTGTCGGTGAGATTGTTGGCGTTGTGATCGATGCCACAGGAGTTCGCTTGTGGTGGTGGTGAAGGGTCTACTGCACCTGCCACGCGTCTTCTTTGGATGGTCATCAAGATGGAGGTAAGCACCGCTGATGACGTGGCGCGCCTTCTCCCTCTTCACATCTTTCTCTATTCTCCCGTTCCCCTCCTCCGGCCCAGTGTCCCGCTCCCTCTTCCGCTCCCACTCCTCCTTTTTTAAACAGCCTTTGTTTTCCTTCCTCTTCTTTTTGGTGCAAATATCCCTTGCGCCATCCACACTACCACTTCCTCCTCCTACCTTCCATTCGTAGTCATCTGGAAGTTAAGTTATCCCATAGCTCGTGGCTGCAGTGCCAGTGTCTCCTTCCATTTCTGTCGACTACAGCTTGCGCTGCATTGAACGACTTCTAGGCAAGGCTACGAAATCTAGTGCCTGCTAGAATCTGGTGAACTCCGTATCAGATTCTCCTGTCGATTTCTCCTCCTCCTCCTCCTCCGCGTCCTTCTCCTGGTCTTCCTCTTCTTCCACATGATCATCTGTCTGAATAGCCTTGTTGTGACAGTAGACTGCTGGTGTGAAGCTTCCATTTTGGCAACCAGCAAGTAGAGGTGTGTGTGATGGCGAGCACCTACCTCTCCTTAACACAATTGCCGCAATTTTCACTACAGTCCAGGCGGCAAGAAAGAATCGTAAACGGAATCCAATTAAGTAATTGGGGAGTAGAAATAAAAGATAGGCGACGAGAAAGAGAGTGATGTAGCGAGTCGTTCTGCCAGCCATCATCTCGTTAAGGAACTTGAGGGATTGCCGCATTCGATGAACTGAATCAATTGCTACAGCGTTTGAAAGTGCGCGGCTGCCAGTTGGCGCTGTCACGCTGCACGTGCAGCATGAGTGCAGAAAAGAGAAAGAGAGTAAACAAATGTGTGTGTGCGTGTGTCGCATATATGTGATGGTAAAATGAACTGAGAAGGAGGATATGATGAAGCCGAGTGTGTCGTTTAAGTGGAAAATACAGAAATCTGATTGAAAATCATTTGCTTCATCCTGGATAAGACCGGTTAAAATGAGAGATTTAGGGAGAAGTGTGGTAGGCTGTAGGGCTGGTGGGTGACGGCGATATTGGTGGAGAAGATGTTGGATTAGATGAGGGAAAGAGAGTCAGTTGGCGAGAAGTGGACTAATGAGTAAATGAATGAGTAGAGAGAGAAGGGAGAGAAGAGGCGAGAGAATGAATGAAAGCGGTGGCGGTGAAGTTAACACTTAAAGGAGAAGAGGCGTTGTGAGAGAAAAGGAGAAGAAGAAGAAGAAGAAGTGGGAGGAGTCGTTGAGGCCTTAGAATGACAACGAGCTGGAAATGCGAGCGAAATACAATTGTTACTTAAGTGACTACAGTAGGAAGTCAGTGCTGCTTGGTATGACAGGAGGATAGGTGTGATTGGTAAGGGGACTATTCTAGCACAGCAAACAGATTAATGGGAATTTTGGTGAGCACGTAACTAAAAACAGCCGTATAGGGTTGCACTGAGGGCCTGTTTGCTTGATGCATGCTCGAATGGAAGGCTTTGATGTGGAACAATTGGTCAGCACCTATAAAATACTCCAGAATATTGTAATTCAACATCGGAAAGCAGTCTCAATGCACAGCACAGCTTATTTTCCAAACTCACAAATGATCGTGTTTTTTTTTCACCAAAGTTCAAGTCACATTGGCTAGTTATGCGGCCTTACACCTGCAGGCTTCTGGTTTATGTCTTTGGTCGTTCTAAAAAAGAAGAGAATGGGGCAGCGATGTACGTATGTATTCATGCAGGCTTGCATGTATGTGTGTGTGTGTATTTATGTAGCCTTGTATGTATGGGTGTATGTTTGTGACTTAGAACAGCAGCTGTAGTGGTAAGGTTTAAAAGGGGGAAAGGTAAATTGGTGATAGGTGCGTGTGAGTTCGTGTCGCATACGTGTGACGATGCAGAGGATGCAATGAGAAAATAGTGGGAGTCAAGTATGATATGGTTTGGAGGGAAAGCATTAAATTCTTTTTAGTGATCCTCTTTGGTTTTGGTGATTAGAGTAGTGGGAAGGAGAAGTAAAAGGGGATGCTCTGTGACTGGTAGGGGAAGTGAATTAAAGGAGGAGGAGAAGGAGGTTGTCCAGTGATAAACGACATAGACAAGCAAGTAAGGAGTAAAAAGTAGAAACTATGGAGGAAAAGGGTAAAGGTAAGTCTCCTAGCTTTACGTAAGTAGCTGCAATAGGGAATAAAATAAATGAATTCTTGCGTCACATATATGTGATGGTGGGGAGATGATATGGGATTGCAGTCATATTGTGTCAGGTAAAAGCCTGCATACTGTTTCCTTACCTTAAGCATTTATAATTTGTGTTGTGTTTTTAGATTTGGCTGCAAAAATCGCCAAACTTTGCTGTTCAGTATAAACCCACATATTTGGTCTCTGGTATTTCGCCTTCATTCTTTACTTCTGGTAGAAACTGAATTAAATCTACATGTTCCTGAGTGTTACTGTTCCTTTTTTGAATAAACTTTTACTTTCGAAGTTAAGTTTGGCACAAGAAGAATTCTTCTCATCGCCCAACTACAAAACGGTTTTGATGAGAAGATAGTAGAAGATGGTGGATTTGCAATAGACGAAGGCTTAAATGAACAATACCCCTCGCAGCCCTGGTGGGGTTAATTGTTGACCCCTAAATAGTTTGGTCCCATTAATTGGCTGTTCCGAGCTGCAGTCATTTGGTTATAGAAGCGGATTGATCTTTTAGACCCTTCGCGGATGTGTTCCTTCTTAAAAAGTTTTCTTGGATCTAACAACTGCTAGACATTTGCAAACATCGGGCATTTTAGTCTCTTGTGCATGGGGATTTGAAGAGTAACGCTTAAGTCTTACAAGAATGACATCCGTATTGTTTGTTAGAATAGAAATCTTCGCTCACAGCACGCTGAAATAAGTTGAGCAGACAGGCGATAGAGGCTACACCGCAAGGATTTTTCAATAAAAGGCTGTGACCTGTCCTTACATAAACCGGTCAATTATAACTCCTTATGTCCAGTAAAACACCAAGTAGTGATGTTCAGTTCTTCGCTGAGTACAAAGCAGCTCTACTGTGGTCACCGCCTGCCTCGTGCTGCACACGTCGTGGGTGGCTGGTGTAGTTGGAGGTTTCCATTGGTTCGACATCCGTGCTTGTATCTAAACCAACCCACTACGATGAACTCACACTTCTCCTCATGTAGTAAAGGGGTGCGATGGTTGTCAGCGTTCTCAACGTCTTGCTTTGTGCATCTGCTGGAGATGCACCGATTAATGGCTCGGTGCACGCCACTTCCGTTCAAGCCTTGATTATCAATGAAACGATTAATTGACTCTCCATTGGTTCGTGAGGGAATACTGCCCACAGAATGGCCTTTTGAAATTCACAGCGAGCATCACGGGGGTTGGAGATGGCAAATATGGGAGGAATGTTAGCGGAACAAGTGAACGTCTACGTGCTACACTTGTACAAATTGAGGCTGCGTATCTCATCTCAGCCGAAATGGAGACGAAATTTAATGTTCGTGCAGTCTCTGCCAAAGCCAGCACAACAACGGGTTATAAATGAGTTCTCATGTGACAGGAATGGGTGGTTGTCTTAACGACGTTGTGGAGAAGACGAGTTCATCCACTCAGTCATGAATTTTGTGCCTTTCGGAGAACCCCCGCTTTGGCTCTCGGCCCCCACGGTAGGTTCAAATTCACTTGTTTGGAGCTTTTACCCAGTTCCAAGTGTGACTAGATGCTTAGTATTACGACTTAAGAGGATTCAATTAGCCGAATTCTTTGTGTTGATGCAATCTGGTCACTGCGATTTCACTGAATCTTCACGAAGGGATCGGCTTTGTTACAGCGCATTGCTCACCATTGGCATTTGTCTGCATAATTTAAATTGGTACTGCTTTTGAAATGATTAATTTGTAAAATTGTTTTTTACGAGACAGGTTCAGGAGGCCATTTAACTTCGTGTAAGAATGCTTTCGTGTAGGCGATGCACGCTAATCACCTATGGTGAGACTTCTTCGGAAAGCTTTACGGCACGTAACTACCACTCAATCTGAAGGCATTGTTCAAACAGAATCTATGTTTTTACACTTTCTACGCCTTTGATTCGATTTCCCATCTTTGTCGATGAAGTACATCGCATTCGCTGCAGCTTGCGAACATAGGTGCACACCATCATTACATCATGGAATAGTCCTCATAAAATTGTGATTGGTCTTACGATTCCGCAGCTGAATCGGCTAGCCCACGAAAGTACCTGCGCCAAGTAAAGGACTAATGAACCAAGAGGTTGAGTATCATGGCCTATTTTGTGATGTGACACTCCTAACTCGCCAAAACAATGGTGAGAAATTGCCATTTTCAGTGATAACTGATCCGCACTGACGAAATTTTCTTATTTACTCTTGCATAAGCTTTGCTCAGCCTCGAACCACAAGTCAGTCTGCTCTCTTTGCCTAGATCGAGGCAGCAAGTGTCTGCAAGTGTAAGAAATGTGAGTTAGTGGCAACTGTTCTGCCAATCAAGACGCAGCCATTGGAATCTCTCCCCAAAACACGCCTTCCCAAGTTTGTTTTTCCAAGTGATTTGCTTAAATCCTTTCCAAGGTTCAACGTCCAAGCCTATTCGTGCACCAGCAGAGCGAGGGTTGAACGTATATACCCCTTCAAATCACAATTTCCTTCACAATTTGCGAAAAACGAGGCACTTGGCATTGAGAGCATCATTGATAGAGTTGATTTACGACATCTTCGGGTGGCTGGAGCTGTTCATTTAATGAGAAGACAGTTTCGGGTGTTTTAGTTGATTCACCGCGCGATATCTGCAGGGAGCCGGAGCTGACGTCACCCAAGACTGCTCGCCTCATCGTTACCTTCCGTCCACCAGCTTCACTTCCTCGATTACCATGTGGCTTCGCTTTCGTTTTCAGTCGTAATAATGCGACAATTGTTTTCGAGGTCATGGACGATAAGGTAAGTTTATCGCCCTCCTGTCAAATTTCGGCCATTTTAGAGCATCAGTAATTGTCAACACTACGCCGCACCACTACCGCTATTTCTATGATCATTTCATTCGAAGTAGAGAACCGGTCGCAAATCCTCCCTCCATGTAACTTAATTTTGCAGCCGACCACGTCATAATGGTTGATTTTGGTGACGTTCACAGCATTGGAGTTTAAAGTGGATGCTTCAACAAGCCTTTCCTCTTGTGAGACTCCGCTGACCTAAACAACGCCTAAACTCGCATGCATTTTAGTCTTGTGTGTACTGATACAGATGGACTACATTTTCTCTTTTCTCCTACGCGGATGCTTTATGACCTATTCAACCATGACACCAAGAATGCCATTGGGTACAACAATCCTCTACGTGCTCAACACAACGAAATCATGCGTTTCGAGGTTTGTCCAAAGCCTTCTACAAGTGTCCAGGCAACTACACCGTTACAGCATATACAAGTAACGCTGCAAGCCAGAAAGTCATTCATCCCATTATCATGCCCGAGTTCTGCGAGTCTTCCTCTTTTCTCTGCTTTCATCACGTGAGCTGTAGTACTTCACATCATTATTTTCTTCCCCAGTCGCCTTGCAGTCCCCGTTTTACGAGGTATATTTCTCCTTCTATAGTGTAGCAGTGAAATTGGACAGACCGCAGCTTTTGCCGACTTCGTGCACTTGTCACGTGGACGCGATCCCATATGACGGGAATTCAAGTCGCGTGATGCAGCAACCCCAGCACAACCAACGATGGGTGACATTCCATAACTTTTCTCTGGATACCAAATGTAGCATCGAATCGCAATCCGATTGCACCGGCAGTGAGGCTTTTGACCCACCTAGGTGATGTTGAAACCAATGCTGGAGGTAAAGGCAATCAGACAAAACTATTAACCCATACTTTGTGATCATGAGTACTTCCTGAGTTCCGATAGACCCAACAGGCATGCAAATGACATAAATCAATCAAAAAGGGGTTAAATTAACCTGAAAGGTGCCGCTTTTACTGCCAGGTAAGGACCCCTATTATGAGTGGAATTCTAGGTTGAAAACAGTTCCAACAGAATGAGGGATAGAGAGGAGGACACGTACAGGTTATTGACAGATGCTGCGCCTGGAATTTTACTTGTGTACAGCGCTAGCAGTGATGGAGGCAAAGAGACACGTGGACAATCACGGAGCTGTGAGTACTCACGTCGGGCTACACGTCCGTGGGTAGACGCAAACAACATGGAATCATTCTATCCAGTGGCATCTGGAGCTGTGTGAAATTATACTTTCGGCAATGTTGGGCGAAATTCGAAGGCGTATGTGAATGGTAGGATGAGTACGAAATGGACGAAAGGATGTGGATTATTCCAGCGTTAGAAATAAATGCTCCTCACCCAGGTCAGTTAAACTTATTTGTATATCTGTTCAGTATGGCACAGGATATGGCACAACCCCCTGTTCATCCACTACCCCACTACTGTGTCGGCTATCACTGCAAAGGTGGTGGAGGAGGTAGCAAGGGAATAAAGAAGAGAAGCAGCCTCAACCACCACGCAAAGTAAGACGTCTTGCAATTTGCCTACACTGTCCCCTTTCCCAGCTCTTGGCTAAAGAATTATAATTCTGTCGCCAATTTCAAGGGCTTGGCTTCTAGTATAACAGGAGAAGCGCAAGTCGATCCCACTTGTGAAGACCTGGATCAGTATTTAAACTATTGAAGCGGTTCGTTTTCAGAGGCTCAATTGTGTTTAGCACTGCAAGGGCAGATTCATCTCACTGAAGTTACCTCCGCTGTTGGGAAGGTGAGCAAACGTCAAACAGCACAAATCTCACTGACCAACCAGAATGTTGTTTCTATTATTTAAGTCATGTACCTCCTGAGATCAATTACGCGAATTTGTTGACCCGAATAACTCAATCTCTTCATTAAATTGGAGTTTGGTTTTATGCGACATTCCATATGGGTTTTCGCATATGTCGACCAAAACTCTAGAACTTGAAGTTATTTGCCGAATTCGGCATAAGTGGTTTTCCAGCTTTTTAGTGATTTTTTTGGTTTACTGAATCATCGATGACTCTAACTGGTAATCAACTGTTTCGAAAAGAAGCTAACACTTGGAAAATTGGCGATCCATGTGACTATAGTAAGCCAGCACTTTCTCCAAAGGAAACATCTGAGACTGATTTCGGCTTTCCATGTGGACATGTTCAAAAGGAAATGTCACTGATTGAAGGAGATATTTATGCTCGGGGGCATGAGAATACCACCACCGTGTTGCTCGCTATCTTCGGGTGCTTAGGGTCGTCCCTTCCAGTGGCCAATTATGGACTGGTTTTGTGGAAATGGTGTCAGAAAAACACCGCAAAAGTGTATGAGTGCGATGTTAGCTACGACACCACTTATTTGTTCGGCAGGTCTCAACTCTTCCATTTGCGCCTCTTTGATGGCATCCTCCTCTTGCTGACCTACCTCTTATACTTGTCGGAAGGGTTTTTGGATGAAATATTCAGATCATGGGTGCGAATCTCCTTGGCAGAAAAAACGCTCAACAGTTCAGAAAACTCTTTTGTCTAATCGTGAAAAGCATTAAATTCTCTCGAGCACCCGACAGAAGGACACACATTGCCAAGTCTACAACTACAGCATGAATAGCAGATTTGATTTGATAACACCAATTTTGACTGGATCTGCGGATGAAACATTATTAATAACAGTCATCCTTCCTCATCCCAAAACCGTCTATGGATAAGTAATTGATTAAAGAATTTCTGAGGTGCCTGCAAAATTAGAACCACAAATAAGTGATAAGTTGAAGTCGTGAAGTGCGTAGATGAAGAAAAAATTGAACTGGAGAAGGATGAGAGAGTGGAGAGGAGGAAACCTTTAGTTCTCCATCCTTAGCGTTTTGGTTGCATAGATGACAGTCACAATTCAATTTTAGCTGAGTCTGAGAGTGGAGCCTTGCGGGTGAGTTAGCAAGCCCCCTGTTTTGCACCTGTTGGAGCCCAAGACTGCTAGCTTGGTTTATTTAGTCCTTTGAGTGGAATCGCATCATACAGCTGCATATGGCCATGGCAGCTGCGTTGCTCTGGTCGCTCCGACTTCCGCGTTCTGCTTAACATGAGCCTCTCACGAATGTTGAGCTTTGACTTGGCGTCAACCGTAACATCACTGATTTTCTCACCACCTATCAATGCAAATTGCTTCGCTGTGGAAATTATTAATGAAGATACAATTACTGCAGGGCAGACGCTAGTCTTTTTCACTACATCTTCTGAGCCGCCAATGGAGTGCCAGAGCATACGGAAGAAACGCATGTTAACGAGTCGTTGTAATTCATCCAAGACTCCTGACTGTAGTGAAGGTTCCCTGTATGGTGGCATGCTAATTGTGCTATGCGGCGTAGAGGTGTAGGGAATTGTTCCCATTATCATCCAAAATAGTGGCACACTTCAGAACTGAAAAGTAGATGGGAGGAGATCTCTCCGGATTCGTGAACATCAACTGGATTTTCTCCCTAAGCAGGATGGAATACCCCACACTCTGTCACTTAGCAATGAAGAAAGACTACTTACAACCACATTTCCTTCTATCTGAAAAACTTACAAATAGTTTCCTATCACAAAGTTACATGCACCGCATTAATGCTACGGCTGTGAGCTCCATGCCGAAAGCTACTCGTGAACTGAACATTGAGTCTCTAGTGGTTAGAGTAGGTAAGCATGTGATTCTGCCCGATTCGTAGGAGGAAATCGTCCTAAAAGAAACCAGGACGTCTATAATGAGGACATTCACGTTCTGCCACGGTTTCGAGCCAATACTATCAAGATGTTCTTATCCTGCTGTTGGAGACCACATTTTTGGTGGAGAAGGAGCTACCACAAGCGATCAAGGGACGCCCAATAAAATGTCTTTAGATGCTAATTAAATGAATCATCCAAAGGGCGAAGTTTCGGATTCAGCGGACATTGCGGAGTCAGTAGATGATAAAAATCGCATCTCCATGTCAAGACTCATCAGCTGCGAAACAGAAATAACGATGGAGGCATCAATTTTTAGATTGTGAGGGGTGCTACCTATTGGTCCAAGTCGTAGCACATGGGTTGTAATGGAGGCTATTAAAAATCGAGTTCTCTGTAAGCGTAACTCCACTGGCGTAAGGTGCCATTTCTCTTGGTGTCACAATGTCACCAGAATCTATTATTAATTTTTTTATGTATATGACTTTAATTTCTGACCTGAAAAATTTCCTGGACATCGCAAAAGCGATGAACAAACAGTGGTCACAGGTAGTGCTTCAAGTGCCCTAGCAATGTTAGCGTGCGAAGCACGCATTCTCCCAAAGATCTTCCATTCACATACAAGCCATTACGCGTGTTAATTTTCTCAAAGATCAATCTTTACACAGTCCCATTTTTGCTCTCCTCAAACTTAAGTACGAGTATTTTCCTTTTGCATTCGGAAAACGAACGACAGAAGGTCATATTTTGTCTCTTTGTAGCTTACATGTAAAAAACGAGGTTAGCTCTAACTTAAATTAACTTTCACAATCGCTACCGTGCAAACAGTCCAATTCCTATCGATGCATGGAGGCAACATACCACACACAGATACGTAATGCTTGAAAACCAGGCGCTGCAATACCTCTAGACAACTAATGGTTGTCTTGTGTGAGGTGAATGAGCCAAAATTCGTTTCGAAATTACGTGAGAGGATTAGCTAATCCTGACTTATGCGTAAGCACGTATCCATTCGTTTCTATGCACTGATTAGAACCTGCCAATTGGAGCGGAGCTGTTTTCTTACTTCCGGTTACAGTGATTTCCTATCTCGCATCCTTCGTTAGAACCGGCCAGTGGAATGGTTTGCATTTAGAAATGAAACAAAGGAACGGGCTGCCTGACTTCTACTTATGGTGTTTTGTCTCTTTGAGAAGAGATTTTGGAAAAGTGTTTTGCTAATTATAGAAGTACAGCACACGAACGCGACAAGAGTGACACTGTCTCCCAAAATGCGATGATGTGCCTTAACTCAAGTGAAGTATATGGTACAAATTGGTTATAGCTACGTTTACTTAGCTTACCTTAAGAGACACACAGTAAAACTAAAGTGCTTGTACGCCTACCTGGAGATAAGATGACATCAAAGATAACCAATGGAATGATTTAGAGAGAAAAAAATCAGTGGAACCTGTGCAATAACACCCTGCTCTTGTGGTTTGACCTTGTGTATTGACGGCGCGAAATCTACTTTGATCTCTAAGCCAAAGGGGGAGTGACAAATCACCAAGCAAAGGCGATGAGACTCAGGAAGTGATACATTAGCTCTTACAAGGTGTGTTGCACAGGGCACTCGGAGTGACCATGTTAGGACTACTTGCTGCTATTCAACACACCTACAGATCTGCAAGTAACCACTTTCTCTCAAAGCTTTCATACAGTTAAAAACGTGTCACCAATATAGTAATTTAAGGATTACTTACAGGGAGTTTCATTCGATCTTTGGTAAGAGAATTCCTTTTGAGAAGTGGGGGTGCTTTGAGTCTTTAATGGTCATTGAAAATCCAAGAATTGTTGGAGACGATTTGTTGACTAGATCAGCACGGAACTGAACCAACTAACCAATCTGCATTTTATATACACCTAATTTAATTTTCATTTCAAGTCGGTTCAATAACCGGCGGTTGGTAAGAGTTGATTTGTGCTTTCAGATGATGATGACCCATTTCTATGGGGTTCTCGAGTTATAGGAATGCCGTTTTGAAACTCTGGACCTCTTCCAATTTCCGCCATTTGCGGTATGCGCATCTTTTATGTTTTGCTAATTATATCATTAAGGTGCTTTCAGACACTTAAGAAACCTAAAGCGTATCAACTAATACACTTCGTTTCAAAATCATTTTAGGCTCTGTATGCCGAAAGCGCATCAGGCTTTGAGAGAATAAAAATTGTGGATGACTTATGCTTCTTATAGGTCCGGAAATCGTTGGCCAGCCTTGTCTACTGAGCGAAGGTATGCTTATTCAACTACAAAGGTAAAACTAGCATCATGTACAGGCCAATATTAACACACATCTTTTATGTACCCCTTTACATTACGCCTACTCAAATGTTTATCCGTAGCACTGACAAACCGTGCTTAGAGAGATTTCATTTAGAGAAAGTGGTAGCAGGATTCATTAAAATCGCAGACACCTTCTCGACTCATTAGCTTAGATTTTCACCAAACCACTTCGCGTGCAAGTGATGGCACTGTCGGTCGTTGGTTTGGTCCCAAAATTTGTTTTTGAAGAATGAAAAACCAATTCACTCACAAGGAGGAAAAGCTCAAGTCCACGAATGAACGGCGTAACAAAAGATTCCACGTAGGAGTAATGCTTTGCAGGGGCTTTCGTGGGCCCAGTGTGTCGGCTGCCATGAAGATGTAGCTGTTTTCAACTTATGTGTTGCGATACGATCATGTAACTCTGACTTTCTTTAATGATAATCATTCAAAATGATGGGCCATTTTCTTTTATAAGGTCTAGAAATTCTTGAAATGATTGAACCAACTTCATCATGGACCGGCTTTCGTCTCTAAGAGGATAGGGAGAAAAACGAAGTCAAAAGCGATGCGTAGTATTTCAAACTTCCGTGGACGCTCAGTTCTGGTGACTCAGAGAAAGCAGGAGCAGTCAAGGGGTGTGGAGAGTAACTTTTGTCAAAAAAGGCTTTAGATTAACTGCCCAAACATTATTTTTAAATTATTATGTACTTCCTCATTTTAGAGCCGGATTTCGGAAAATTCTACAAGAATGACCTAAAATGTTGCATTTCATTGGGTTTCCTCGCCCAATAGTTGGCTAGAAGGAGGACAAAAGCACAACGGAAAGTTTTACATCCCAGAGATCTACAAGTGGTAGTGAAGCAGATGAATGTGGATGACGAGGAGGATGAGACGATCGCAGAAGTAGCTAAGAGATGGGATAAAGCAGGAATGAGCAAGGGAGTTTCGACGACATTACAGCAGGGGCCCAGGGAATATTTGGATGATGCTGGTGAGGACGAACCAGCATATGGCAGTGGCCGGATGCCCTTGGGTCCAAGGCGGCATAGAGGTGTAGCTGACGCACGATCTGGGTGAAAAATGAAAACATCTGATAGAAGTTTAACTACCTAAATAAGTAATCACGCCTCAACTCAAGAAGTTGAAAAGACTTGCTCATTACTTATAGTTAGTCCTGCTATTTCGCGCCTTATTTTCTGTTCCGACTTTCTTGCAGGAGCTCGGAATCGCTGACGTGTGGTATATACTGACAGTACCGAGTCATGTTGCAGGCAGATTCCTTAAATTTAAAACAGCGAAGCGACGTGGGGTCACACATACTCGGGAGGTTTTGGCAATTTATTCATCTCTGAACGCTTGGGTTATGACTTTCAAATAATGAATCGTGGCCCACTTTTCCCCACCACTTGACGGTAAATATACCAACTGAAACTGGGCTTTGGAAAATGCTTTTGAAATAATGCGCTAATAAAAGATATTTATGTAGGCTGAAATCGAGATCAAACGCCACTTACAGACAACCATAGATCCGAATGCACATATTAGCAATCAAATAAACTGCTACAAAATGTCATTTTAAATGGGTCAACATTGAATACACTTTCAAATTTTACCGTATTAAAGCTCTTTGACAGATTTTCGTCTGAATTGTGTCGGGCTTTTATGCAACATACAGCATAACCCACGTGACCATTTAGATTCGCAGCAACAGCAGAGCAAATGGAGTTGGAATAAGGCAAGATGGTCATGCACAATGAGAACGGCAAAGAGCCAGTGAGGGCTGACCTACTCGCGTCTAAGAGGTTAACCGACACATGCAGATCGCGCACACTTGTGCAAGCAGTAGCTCCTGGTGCGTTGAAATATTGTATCATTTTTATCAGTTCACTAAGTCTTGTGACTAAAGCAGTTTGGCTAAGCGATGCTTGCCTCTACACATACACCACTAAAAGGGCCTTTTAAGCAGGCTGCGATCTGCTCGCCGAAGCTATAGTAGCAACATCTCGGGATCTCTGTGGCAAATTTAACCGATTTCACTTGAAATTTAACGTGGAATTTCGCCAGAGTGCTCCGTTTTATGTGATGGGAAGCAACGGAAGTTTGGATTACTTGTAAGGAAGCTGCTAACCCTAGTGGAACGTGGACGCTTCTATCCCGGGCGGATAAGAGGGGCGCATTAGTGTGGTACTAATGCTAACTCGAGATGCTGGTTTGCTAAAAAGTACTTCCAGGTCACAAAGAAGGCGTTTTGCCAAGTTAAAGGCACAAATTTAAAAATGCCATGAGAAATCCAATATTAAATTAAGTACACCAAAAGGAGCATGTCTAAATGGAAATGCCCAATCACTGATGTCGATTCAGCATTAATAGGTTGAGATAGATGATCGGTCAACTGGTATGCAGCAAGATTTCAAAGGAGTGACTAGCCCGAAAAAGCTTCACAATTACGGGGCAACTCTGTTTTGGACTATGCATCACGACATGAGGTGAGAGATAGCAAGTTTATTGGAACTTGCGAGAAATGCGCTTCACTCTGGATCTCGATACATTCCTGATATGGTTGAAAAATATCCCCACCCACCATGAAAACCATGACCTAACTTTGGTTAAATTTGCATAGCCTTACGGCAGAACGGGTATAGAATTTGCATTCATCATTAGAGGCTTATCAGGCTCTATGTTCTGAGACAACGAATGTTTGATCTTTAGCATAGAGAGAATAGGAAATATCCCTATGGCACCGTTCAAAATATTCTCGTGAGCCTATGTGAAGTACCTAGAGGTATGAAGCAAAACGAAAATACAGGAATTAGAAGGAGCGTGAACAAGACCGTTAGCCTGTAAATAAGACTCAACCCATGCATTTCTTGGAATAGCCCTGCTTTTAGACGGGAGCAGGGCAGCAACAACCCCATTTCTTGCCCCTCACAGATCCGAACTCCCACAGAAGAGAATAGTTACAGCAAATGACTGAGTCTTCAAAGATTAACCAGAGAAGCACTGGTCTTGGATGGTGCTCAATGTGGAGCTCAGCTCAACGGTCACTAGCGGAGCAATGTCGAACCAGATCTTCAAAAATTCTTTGTGTAATTCGCTGAAGCCTGAGTACATAATGCCTTTCCCTACGCTAATGTCAGATTGAATCGGTTAATAAGCAGAATGTCGCCCTAGTTCGGTGGAGTTCGTGTGTGACAGGACTTTTGGAAATCAATTCTTCTCCTTTTGCTCAAAATTTTTCCGTGTCGCATTTTAACATGCTGCTGGCTTGGCTTATTTGACCACTACAAATTTCGAGCTCTGGTGCATACCTTGGCATGCAAACAGAAGTTTAAACATCCCACTTTGCTGTTTTATTTGCAAACATTTGAACTATAAGGGAAGAAAGTTCTATCTGTCTCCCCATTTTAAAGAGTACAGGATGATGTGAACAACCATGTGAAGGAACAACAAGCATGACGTTACTTCATTGTGAAGGTTTCAACAGCACCATGAAACACTGCAAAGTGGATAAATTTGACTACTTCTAAAATTAGTTAGCATGGCAAATATTTGCTCGTTGTGCATGCTTTTTTTCATTGTGAGTTAGTCGATCTTACTCTCTCTTGATCTCACAACCTGTACGGAGCCGTGAACCTGTGGTTCTCTAATGTGCAGACCTTTTACTTTTGTTCTTCCTTATTATTTGGATCTTTGGTGTTGCTTTCCATTTTCTCTTTCACACCTCTTGCATCGTACCGGTATTCATCAGGAAATTCAGTAATCTTATAGCCCGCATTGGTTCCTTTCATATTCTGAAAACGGGCTCATTTCTAGGCATCATAACACAGGAAATTTCCTAAATATTTTAAAAATGCTGGCTTATGTGTTGCTTCAGTCTTCTATTCCTTCTTATGCCCACTTATTTGAACCACCTTTTGAACCCTTCCGTTTTGTCGATCTGTGTGTTAATTATGTTTGAATTGCGATCTCTGCGTAAAGCGCAACACCCTGTTCCCCATTCAACGCAGTGGTCACAGAACCACTCACTAATATAAGTGGAAACATAAGCACGCAAATATTATTAACAAGGATAGAAGAAGTATTTGGAAATGCAAAACCTCCCTCTTATTGTGCACATACCTGACCTTAGAGCTTAAGCCCGTGCATGCATCTGTGGTGAGCAAATATTCACAGTTGATGTGGGAGTTTCAAAACGCAGGCAAATCAACCTGCGACTGCTTCGTTTGCAACACACTTGCAAATTACAAACTTTGCCAGAGCAACTGTAATTCAATCCCTCCAGCGAAGCAGAAGCGTTTAAGACGGTACCATAAATAGTTAATGTGGTATAGGCGAAACAGCTAAGGGGGCATGTGAACTCGCATTACCTACGAAGTCGAATGTCCTGTGCGGTCTTCTGTGTAGCAAGGGAGTATTTCCGAGACCCCTATTCCTTAGACTACAGAGGGTTTAAAAATTACAGTATTAGAAGAAGTTCGTGTGCGACACCAGAATTAAGGGACATGTGGAGAGCACATGAGATCCAATCTGATGCGAACAGGCACACCTTCGCTACGCGCCCCCAATGAGATTTGTATTTTCGTATCTTCATTTTCCGGAATATTTTGAATCCAGACATCACGAAATGTTCACCTGTACTGAAGTTCCGATGTGGTAGCCCAAAAGTCCTTCGGCCCAAAAAATCCCAAATACAATGTCATCGTCTGGACAACATTGGAAAGCAATCTCCCACTTTCATACTCATTTAATCGCAATAAATGGGACTGAATTACCTAGCCACCTCGATCTACGGGAATCGGAAGGGTACAATTTGTAGCCCTTTCTCTTCTTTGCAAAATGGGCACGCATTTTTCCACATTTTAAGTCAAGACGCCCATTCCACTTGTGGCTGTGGTTGGCAAAATGCCTTAAAAGCCAGCTTAGATAGGCCGGATTCCTAGGACGTC
>MIEF01007823.1:0-12189 GCA_001870725.1 Taenia solium | reverse complement strand
AAATACCGATCACACATATTTAAGTGACCTGACGCCTCCACCTCATGGGTTGATGAGGCTTGTATGTCTGGACGCATGGGAACGGGCCACTGACTCATTGACGAATTTGAAGGCGAGTGCTTCGAAGCGGAACTTTGAATATCTGGTGCTTAGGAACACTTGAAAGCCACTCATTCTTTGACATGTAGTGCTCGCAACGGAAAACTTCACGCTGGATACCGACATTCAAAGTGCATACAAATCAGATCTCGATATTGAGACCGTCGAGTTACTTTAGTAGTGGCTTTTATTTGCCTGTAGGGCGGCTGCTGTAAAGACGTCAAGGGGCATCTTCTGTCTTTACTGAACCTCAAGGAGCATTCATCTAACTCCCCCAACTATAATATCATTCGAAAGCCGACTGTTGGATGGACAGGCCGAAAGTGAATTTGATGTATTTTTCTTAGAGCGCAACGCAGTGGGCAAAACACAGCGTCCAGTTCGTCCTATCACTGACTCAATCACTCCCCAACCGTATCCCATTCCAAGACTTTGCAAGTATGGCATTGGCTTGATTATTCGGATAAAAACTTGCACATATAACTCTCATAATTACGCCTTTCACTGTAGGCGAGTGTATCACGATGGACGGGAGAAGAAGAGCTTCGTGATGCAAACGACTGCACACGTAGCGTCCGCCAGAAAGTACAGTCGACCAACAGACCCACTCGCATCCACCAGGCGTCTACGATTCTCATCGTCCAAAAGAACATACTATTGAGCGCGCCACCACTTCTCTCCTCTGATCAGTACCCTTTCAACCACGCTCCACTTGTTGCAGCCCAATGACTAACGCAGTCTCTACCGTTCCAACTGCCACCTGCAATTCGCTAAGCAATACGCTCTACCCCACAAATTGGAAAGTAGTTAGGCAGAGGAAGGGAGGGAAGTAGCAATGTGTTCGCTAAAAATGCAGAGGTAGAGATTGCGAGGGCAATTGGAAGGAGGTGGTGAGTGCAGTGGCTGCTCTAACTGAGGCAACAAGGCTCCTTTGAACAGGCACACATTTAACACATCTCTTAGTTGCTCGTCAGAAACACAGGTCCGGAATCCACTAGCAGTCGCGACAAATATTCTCATTTCTACACCTCTACACAGAGCATGGTAGCACAAGCAAACCTACTATCCATGGCACAAATAGTGCGTCCTCTGCAGCAGGTGCATACGTGAGGTGGACTACTACTAACTGTGCTTCAGTAGCCCAGCTGAGAGGACACGCAATCAAGGGGGAGGTAAACACTTGAATTAATTGCAGTTCCAGGTTTGCAGTAGTGGCTTGCGTGTGTTTGAAATTTGGCATCAGTGCTGTGTACCTCCTAAAAATCCTCACCATTTAGGGACCATTGTGTTTGCGAATTTGATCCTTAATTCATAGCGACATATTCGGTTCCTGAATTGCAGAATCGAAATTGTCGATTCCATCCACCTCGATAAGAGACTCGATCTTCTTTAGACCATGTTGACCTTGTTGAATTGAGACTAGCTCAGTTCACGTATGGTTCCGCGTCCACTGAAATGTGGGGGAGCGTTAGGTGGATAAGAGCCTCTTCTAAACATCCGTGTGCATTTGCATTTAACAAAAATGTGCATAGTGTGCACAAGCTCGGCTTGATTGCAAATGAAGGATGAGAGGAAGGTGATTCCAAAATTTAGGCTGAGATGCACTTCAGTAAACACTGGAATGGAAGGGGTTTGAATGAAAGAATGTGGCAAGCATTTTGGATGGCAAGGCTTGATGCTGCATGGGTGATGCAGTGAAGGCATACAAAGTCCAGTATTTGCATAGCATGTAGAAATAGGTTGGGAAAAACTTGTTGGTGAGCTGTAGAGCACATTGAAAGTAAATGGCCTGTGGGTGGGTGGAAGGTCTCTGGAGCAGATGAAACCTAGCAGTCAACAGGATAGGTCAGTTAGGACTTTAAAGCTGGTACGGTCAAGCAATGTGATTGTAATTCATTTCCATCTGCTTCACAGCTCAGATGAAACCTTAAAAGACTTCAGGTCGGGTGTAGGATACTGCTCACATTCACACGCAGATTTTGATTTAGATGTTCGGATTGTAGCCAATCAAAGGTCTAATAGGTGGCACATTTTCAGTTATGCTATCAACTTTAAAATATTTATTCGAATTGGGATCATGCGCGGGAGGAGAATAGTGGACATTGGGCCTTCCCATTAGAGACATGGGACTTCACTCAATCCAGCATCACCATTTGTCCTCCTCTTCCTATTTTTCTTCCAACAGCGCAATGCGCTCCATCGCTCCCACCGTTTAGGAGGTGAGAGTTCACACGAGGCGATGCATCACATGCATAAATGATGACGAGGCTAAGCTTCGCAATGCTGTCAAAGGTAATGTCCGTCAAAGTTGGGCCAGCATTTTATGCTGCACTTTATTTCTACAGATCAGATAACCGCCTAATTTCCCTCTTGCGCTAACAGAATAGCTTGATCACCACCTCATAGTCAACCCCTCAAACATGCTTCATCATCTTTCGCACATTTGGACACCGATTTCAACACTGCTTCGATTGACCTCACTCCTATCCAAGACATACATGAATTGGAGCCAGCCTGACTGGGTTCAACCAACTGAAGTTGCAAGAGAAGGAGAAAGAGAGAGACCGAGGCAGCCAGTGAAGTTCTGTTGGAAGAATAAAAGTCACTTCCTCCATAGTGTGTGTTTATTCATCGAAAGTGTAAACCAGACCCAGACACAGAGCATGAAACACGTTCCACACGTCCTCAAAACCCACTTTCTCCCCAACGTATCCATAAAAAGGCTGCGGCTATTCAGGCGTGATGCGCTTGTCGTTTGGGTAGATGAGGCCGTCAAAACCGAAAACTACATGCTGTAAACTCTAGTGTCAACGTGATTCACCTACGGAGCAAACGGTGTACGGAAGTGGCCTCAATCAACCACCATTAGCCAGCAATGCACAGCCGCTTCCACAGGGTAAATAAAGTCCGCGTTGAGTGGACAAACGATAGTCTGCTCTTACGGATCGCCCTCTCTTGTACTAAAACGGTTGTCCTTTAAGGCCGAGGGTCCAGCAAGAAGTGAAGGACGCAAGAGGTGACCCACACATTCCAACCTCCCCCTACCCATCACTGTTATCAAGCTGGCCGACACTCAAGTTCCATTCCAAAATCAATTACATGCACGTGGATTCTGGTGACTGGTGCGACTGATTCGTGAATGATTTTCCCTGCAGCACCAACTACTTCAAGTTGGCTAACTGTGAGCATTGGCTACGTGACGAGGCCTCTGATCCAAGCCATCAATCTTTGATCCAACTTCTACACCATTAGTGCATTTTCTAGCCTAGTATTCCATCAATGTTTTCTTTAATGTTGCAAAACCATATGTTGGAGATGATATCTGCCAAATTCATTGCAAACCACTAAGTGAAATTGTAAAAGTGAATAAAAAGTATTGCAGGGAAAGAGGACGCAACCGGGATTCCAGCCGCATTCGATATTAGCCCCATTTAAATAAGCAGACCAGTATAAACGCTTGCATCACTTCTACTTCAACGCTGGTGCTCTGCGTGTCATCCGGGCGAGCGTAGAAATGTCATTATCATGAAGACTCACAGACCGCTAGAACCCTGAGCCACACTAGAGAGAAGGTAGTCGAGAGGGTAAGCAGCTCAGCTTGTTCAGGCAACTAAGGAAAGGTTTTTAGCCCTGTCTGCAAGTTGAAGCCCAATAAGGAAGTAAGTGGCATATGCACTACTTCCTGGAGCCATAAACCGTATTTCAACCTCTCCATTTCCAGTAGATAGGTCGTTTCTGAGGTCAGAGGTAGAAACCGACTGAAGTTTATCAAAAGGTAATACATGTGTTTGTAACTAGCGACAAAACCAGAAGCTTAAAAGCAAAACTTGAAAGTGAGGAAGGAAAATGCTCCTGCTGTAAGGATGCTAGTAATGCTCCTTAAATCGTAGCCGATATAATCCTTCCACTTAGAGGCAATGCTTCTATCATTAATGGTAGGACACCTCCCATTTAAAAGCGAAGCGGAGTACATTTGAATAGCCCTCTCTCTCCGCTTCAGTACTTGGCAACACTGATCTACTTTGGGCAGTATTCACAACATGAAGCCTGACGGTTCATCAGAATGCACTCCAACCCTCTCTGGTGAACATCAAACCATTTTAAAGGCATGAAATCTGTTTGGCCACCGCACAGGAAGCATGTGAGCACCCTGCGAAGGCGAGACGATTGAAGCTACTCAGGTCATGCGTGAGCACATGCTGTCCTCACAAGAGCACATATTTTGTGGCCCACCGTGGCTACTCTGGAGGCCTCTAGGGACATCTGTAGCGTGGTGTGAGGGGGCTTACAGAAGGAGCTGTCCAACGGTTAGTGGTAGGGCCATGGTGTCCACAAGGAGTAAATGAGCTTCCAAATCCCAAAAATAGTTGCTTTATGCACCAGTCCAATGGGTGTGTGTAAAGGTAGTTGTGTCTCGCACAGTAGATCCTCACACTTTGTGGCAGGTGAGCAATCTTCTTTAGGCGAGTTGAGTCAGGATGCGGAAGTGACGTTGAGAAGCAAAATTGTTGTTTAACTTGGCAATGGGATTTGCATGGGAATTATGCCATGGCGTGTGTGGCTGTGAAGACCTACTAATCAGTGGACCTCATTCGACCCGACAACCCTAATTTAACTAGCCTCCTCCCCTTCCCATTGCATCTCCCTTCCAGCCCAGTGCTGTGCAACCAATTTACCAAGATTTTGGTTGATTAATTTATTTTCTGTGTCAACGAAATGCTTTTAAAAGACGTATGACTGGTTGCAGTGCCTCCGAAGCTGTCAAAACTTCCAGTGGCCATACATTTCAAGCCTTAGTTGCGACGACACATTAGGATCAGAGAAGGATATGTACACACCGAGCCGTCGATATATGCACACCGTAGTTAAAGGATCCGCATGTTTCATTCCATCTAGTCGTTTGCTTTTTAATAGCATTAGTTCCAGCTATTAGCCTGCTTTGCATGCGCTTATTTTTCATCACTTAACATCGCTGTAACTGGTGAAGTATTGGTCAAGTTACACAAGTGGTGAAAACGTTGGTCAAAAATTCACATAAGGCGAAATGTGTTATACATTTGTGCATCCTCATCGAATAAAATATCACCTCCTTGAAATGCGTATGAGTTGCTCACGCTGAAGGGAAATAGGTGAAGAGACGTTTTAATGCGTCAGAACAAACAAGACCGCCGAGAGCCATAAAGACGCTTTACATCATTATACCGCATGTTATGAGCTAGCTTCTTCTTTTTGTTTCCCTAGTAATGCAGTTGCGGTCAAGTAGCCAGCAGAAATAATGCTTCAGTGAATAATACACAAAGTTATGTAGGCATTCCCATAAGTCGTTTCTAGTAATCGCAGCACCAAAATGTGCTTAAACTAACTCCCTTCACCAACAAATCTGGCAGAGTTAGTTGTACTTTTTAGACAAACACTGTAGAAAGGAACAAATGACAGTCAACTATTAAGTTTGCCTTTGGAGTCTGAATCTAAGATGCTTTCCAAAGTCTCATGTCAGAGTGAAATGACCAGACCGAAAATAATTTGCGTGCACAATCATCAAAAACCAATCTTACAAAACATCTTGAATCCACAGTCACAGTCGTATAGCAAACCAATTACATTAGGCAGAACGTATTCGAGCCTACAGTCATGAATAAAATAATTGTGATGCTTATGATACATGGAAATGACCTTGTAGGTGAGAGGCGGGTCTTCGAGAGATTTTCCCATTAACTGCTGCGGTTTCGCTAGCGCATAACCTCTGCCTGACTACGATAAAGATGGCCAAAAACGTCCGACCGTCTCCCAGCGCGGTCGTGGAAATGAGGAGGGGAAAAAGGAAGAAGCGTCCACAACACTTCCAAGTGGCAAGGAAAAGTAAAATAATTCCTTTAACAGCAAAGCATTTGGAAAGAAATCGAAAGTTAGGCTTGATGCAATTTTGGAAACCATTTTAAAGCACAGAATGCTTTTACACGTCGAGGCAAGCAAGTAAATCATCCAACAAAACGAATTTCACCTGCTTGTACAGTCAGTTGGCAAGGTCATTCTGCTTACCCACAGTCGTGTGCACAGGTATAATGCATGCATTGGTTGAATGTTGATTGTGATGTTTTAATGGATAAATCTGCACGATTTGTATAATCGTACGTGTGGTTAATCCCCATTTAAAAAAGAACACAATCGTTTTGTGCTTAAACACAATTGTTACCTTTCCGTTTATTCATACGTAAATCGGCTGCGGCATTTCTTACACCTAGGAGGAAAGATCCATGCCATCCAACATATATTTAGTTATTTCTGCGAGTTTTGTTGCAAAATCCATCCCATTCATTCACTTGCACATTGGTCAAAGGTCGATTTCAGTACGGCATCAATTGAAACCATGTCATTTGCATCAAAGCTGCAGTGCTCAGTGCCTGTTTTCAAAACACATCTTTTGTGCACGAATGCATTCATTGGTTTTTTTATTCTCACTTACTTACCAAGGAATAGATCATCACATGCTTAATTGCACTTCTTAGCTTTTTGTATGTACTCTTTTAGAGGAGGTGTCTCGTCATGTTTTGAGAAGCGCTAATCAGGCCTGCGTGGCGGCTTTCATTCCCATTGGATTGGCTTGGGGTGGAGATGTCGGGGCAGAGCCTTTGTTTAACGAGTTTGTGCAATTCAGTACCCACTTCAAAAGTCCGCATCCTGACTCAGTAAGAAATGACAAAATCATACTTTGCCAAAATTTATTGAGATCGGAATCAAGAATCATATTTTATGGCAGACATCGCTCGTGAATTTTGTCAGTAAGAATGATTGCAGCTGTTCAAAACTTTATTGAAGGCAGAAGAATGCATAGTACATGGGCAGAATACATACATTCAGCAAAGAGAAAGAAGTTAAGGCTATCAACTTTGATGTTACCGTTAAGTATCGATGACATTTTCCCAGGTAGAGTCAATAAACGAGCTCTTGAAACTGAACATAATACGACTGACGCCTAAAGGAGCGGTAATATAGTGAAGTGCTATTGGGTCTGTTGAGTTAGGCTGCTGGTCTGTGGTGCTTCATAATTGCGAAATATTTCGTCACGATCGTCATTGGACAGGTAATGTGTTTGCACAGGCCCATGGAGGCATCGGCTACTAAAGGAGCTGGAATAACACGTATGTTATTGGTTGATGGTAGGCTCATGAATAAGAAGTGTTGCAGCTAACATTTATTTGATGCCGAAAATCCGCTGATGACGCATGTAATGTTATTAGGCCAGCACTGAATGTTTGAAGCACTTATTTGAGTGCTGCATCGACTTAATGCTGATGGCTGGTTGTCGGGTGGGTTTGATCGCTAGCTAATTCCAAAAAGAGCACCGATCTTGGTTTCAGTTCTAAAGAGTGATCGAAGTGCAAGACAAAACGCAGGTTGTGTGATGGAGAAGAAGAAACATTAGTAGTGCAGCATCTCTTTTTATTTGTTCATGGCGTGCAAATGCTTCACAATGGACTTCGAGGACGAGGTGATATGTGGAAGTGCTAGCAACTATGATGACTAGCAGTCTTAAGTGACGGCAAGCTATGTTAAAATCAGCACTATAGGCGCCTGGGAGTGACAGTATGAGGAGCCGCAAGTCAACTTCATGCTTCAACGCAGCCCTGAGGTAGGCATAGCACCTCGAGACCTTCGCCAAGACGAAGGACAAGGAGTTCATTGCTCACGTGCAGAGCAACTTGGGATGGAAGAACCTAGCTGCATTACACAGAGATTTATTTCACCAACGGGAACTGATATGAAAGAGTCGGAAGAACTAACAATGCTAAGAGAAGGAGTTTTGATGTGGCTGGAGACTAAAATGGGGATGAAATGCAGCTACAGCCTCGGACTTTGCCCTTTTGACTTAAGTGCCCTTTGTTACAAGGATAACCAAGGTCTCAATGAACCCACACCAAGCTACTCAACTCTTCCTCTTCAAACAAAGTGACATTTCTTTCACACCAGTAGAGGTACCATCATTGACTACAGAAGGATTCCGTATTTTGGAGACATCGTTATGCGATAATGACAAGAGAGGTGAGGGGCAAATCACCACAAGCATTTTGAGGTTGTGTAACTATTGCAGCTGGTGTGTTGCAAAAGGAAGGCAGTTGCATGACCAATTGCTTGGAAAGAGTTCGGGTGAATAGCTGATGGAGTGGGAAGAGGAAGAGGCTAATTAGATTGGAGTCGTCGGACTGGATGAGGTCCACCGAATAGCAGGTGGCCACAGTCACACACGATATAAATGGAATTTCCATGCAAATCGCATTGCAAATTTGAATGGCAATTTTACTTTCCAACGTCACTTTCCGCTCCTCGGACTCAACTCTTCTGAAGTGGGGTGCTTATTTGTCACTTGGCGATGAATTAGGTGAGATGCAGCCATCTCCACTTATCCACTGGTCTGATGCACAAAGCAATTATTATCAAGAAGTTGAAAATCTTCTTCATCCATTGTGAACACCATAGCCTTCCCCTTGGTCGTTAGGCTGCTCCTGATGTAGTCCCATCAATGCATATGGTAGGTGTCCCCAGACGTGTTTCATGCTCTGTGCCTAGATAAATACAAAACAACGAAGGAGCATGGAATTTGTTCTTCATGCAGAACTTCATTGCTTATCTCCGTCTTTCACATTCCCTCTTCCTACTTCATTCGGATGGACTCAGTTAGACTGGCTCCAATTCATGGATATTCTGGGTAGGGTTGAGGTCAATCGAAGCAGCATTGAGCTGCGCGTTGGCAACGAAATCGGTGTCTAAATGCGAGAAATATGATGTAACATGTTTGAGGTGCCGATCGAGCTAGTTTGTCAGCGCTGGAGAGAAATTAAGAGGTAGAACTAAAATGTGACAAGAAACATGGGCCTAACTTTGGTGGGCATTACCTGCGATTCCTTTGAGGAGCTAGGCTTCGTCATCGTTCATGCATGTGATACATCGTTGTTGGACGAAGAGTGAGAAACGGAGGGCAACTGACGATGCTGGAGTGATCGAGTGAGGTCCCATGCCTCTATTGGAAAGGCTTAATACCACCCTCCTTCTCTGTATGGGATCACATCTATCTTTTGCAGATAAGTGCTTAAATATTAACAGGATAATTGAGGATGTACCAATTATCAGGCCATTTATTTGCTACAATTCAAACATCCAATTCGAGGTCTGCATGCGATGTAGATCTGTGCCCTACATTCGACCTGAAACCTATTAGGGTTCCATTCGAGCTGTGAAGCTGATATAAGAGAATTGCAATCACATTGTTCGACCGTACTGGGCTTAAAATCCCAACTGAGCTTTCATATCGACTGGATGGTTTCATCTGCTCCAGAGACCTATCACACAACCACAGGCCGCTTATTTGCAATGCGTTTTGCAGCTCAGAAACGAGTTTTCGTCAAATTATTTCTGCATAGAATACAAACGCAGGCATTTGCAAGCTTCCGGCACATCACTCCATGCGCCATCGAGCCTTGCCATTCGACATACTCACTGCAGTCTTTTATTCAAATCGCAGCCGTGGTGGCGTTGAATAAGCAACCTCATCCTCTGCATTGTAGAATCACCCTTTCCTCATCCTTTCCCTACATTCAAGCCGACCGCCAACGCACTACGTACATCGTTATCATAGGTAAATGCAGATGTCTTGCAGCCCTATACCATTGGGTGTTCAGAGGAGCCACTTGTTCTTCTGGTGGTCTCGAACCTTTCAGTGGGCAAGGAAACCATGTGTGAGCTTAGTGAGTCTCTCGCCAACAGAAGCGTAGCTATCCATCGGAGATCAGATTCGCAAACAAAATGGTGTCTATCTAATGAGGCTCATCCTTGAAAATCCCACAAATTGCTGCTAAATTCCAAGCGTTTGCAAGCCGCAATTGATCAATAGGCCACTACTGTTAACCTGCAAATGCAATGACTTAAAATGTTTCTCTCCTCTTCCAATCAATTGAGCTGCAGCAACTCCGTTACTGAAGCATAATCAGTAGTACTGCGGCTTCCGGACGCGTCTACGAGGAAGGCCTTATGAGATGCAATGGATGGTATCTGCTTCATTATGGTCTGTGTAGAGGTGCAGTAAGTGGGAACATTTGCTGTGGCCGTTAGTACAATTGGAGCCAGAATTTAGGACAAGTGGCTTAAAAATTGCGATTCTCGGGAGAAGAAAAACTGCGTGGTGGAAACAACTACATGCGTAGCGTCTACCAGGAGCCAGAGTTGAGCATTAGGCTCACTCGCGTCCCTCAAGCGTCTCCCATTCGCATCGCCCAATTAAACAGGTTAGTGAGCCCACTCTGCTTCTCTCTGCTTCGCTTGATTGAAATGTTCCCCATAAACACCTTCCCTGCCCAAATAACTGTCATTTGGTATGCCTCAAGCTATACGCATTACTCCACGGACCTGAAAGGAAGTAGGATAGCAGAAGTGAAAGTAGCAGATGGAGGATGAGGTGGATATTAAAATGCGAGATATCAATACATGACCGCAAAAAAGGAAGTCAGAGCATAATATGGCACCCACCTTCCACCACAATTGTAGAAATTTAGAGGTCAACTGGCTTGACAAAGGCAAAGTGAATGCAAGAGGTCGTTAGCTGACATGTACAACAAACTGCGTGCGGTTAGGTGACAACATACTACTGTCGCATTGAGGACGCTTAGGTCCGCTCTGTTGCACAGGCTTATCGACATACCCACTGTGTGGTCTACAAGCAGTTGGTTGGTCACCGCAGCTGGCTTATCAACTTAGTAGAATGGCGGTGTGGGCAATTGCACTCCCCTTCTCTCCCAGCAACCAAGCATCGGGGGTGAAGTTACTATGGAAGGGTGCAACTCCACCCATGTTGATAGAACGACCCTGTCAAGAAATGGACGGATACTCACAAAGGATCGCCTTTGAGATACTCGAGTATTAACTGCTGACTTTGATACTCAGTGGACACTATGTTCTCAGACAACGACAAAAGGCGCATGATTTACGAAATTTCAATGACAGTGTCGAAGACGAATTTGTCAAGTGAGTTTGATGTGATGGAAGGCAGAGAGTTGAAGGCAGCATGGACAAGTTACTTTAGCAGTCGCTTTAGTTGCCTGCAACGTAGCTGCCGTGAAGACGTTAAGGAGCATCTTCTCTCTTTGCTCAACCTCAAGGAAAGGAATGCAGACATGGCAGATGAGGAGCATTCATCTAACTCCCCAGCTATAACATCATTCGAAAGCTGACTGTTGGACAGGCAGGCCGAATGTGGGTTTGATGTCGTGCTGTTATTTTCACTTTCTCTGTGTTCTTCTTGCAGTACAATGCAGTAGGTAAATCACAGTGCCTAATTCGTCCTATCAATGGCTCAATCACTCTTCAGCTGCATCCCATTCCAAGACTTTGCGAAACGTGTTTTCCATTTGTGCATCGCCACCAACTAGACAAATTTCCCCCCTAGAAATGCAGTTTGGCTTGTCATTCACGTTTAAGAGAAGCAGGTGTTGAAACCTTTTAATGCGCCAGAGTACACAAGTCCACTTAGAGCTACGAAGACACTTCGCATTGTTCTATCGCATGTTATGAGCTGATCACATTTCTTGTCTCCCTAATAATGCAGTTGAGGTCAAGTAGCCAGTAGAAATAATGTTTAAATAAGTAGTACACAAAGTTGTGAAAGCATTCCAATAAATCGTTTCCAGTAATCGCTGCATCAAAATGTGTTTAAACGAATTTCGCTTCATTAACGAATCTGGCAGAGTTAGTTGGACTTTTCAAACAAGCACAGCGTAAAGGTGTAAATGGCAATCAACTATCACATTTGCCTTTGGAGTCCAAATCTAAGACGCTTCCCAAAGTCTCGCGTCAGATTGAAATTGTAGTAATTGTGGTGTTTAAATGAGCTTTGTAGGTCAGAGGCGGGAGGACGATTTTATCTTGATCGCGGACACGCGTGCTTCCTCTCAGGAGTCGGCAACTCCCTCATCGTTGATACAAGCCCATCGCTATTGCCCAACACCCTTTCAATAAATAATGTCTCGTAATATTTTGCCTTCTAATAGCAGGGTGGGAAAGAAGGAAGAGGAGGAACGGGAAGATCCCGCCACAGAAATGTCC